>JAAGAY010001639.1:92553-104775 GCA_011801015.1 Ardeotis arabs
CCCGGCGGGGGATGGTGTGTCCCGCAGCGCGCGCCTTGCTCGCGCGGTTCGGCGGCTTGGCGGGGGGAGGGGACGGGACGGGAGACCCGGGCCCCGGTGGCTTTTTCACAGTGAACGCAGGGGATATCGGGGAGGGGGCGCGGCGGGGGCCGCGCTGCTGGCGGCCGGGACCATGTCGGCAGACGAGGAGGAGCTGAAAGTCCCGGAGGAGATGTTCAAAGATGTCAAGTTCTTCGTGGTGGGAGACATCGACCCTAAGGTACCGGGTCACCCTCCCCCTCGCCCCTTCCCTCGGCTCTTTCCTGCCTGCCCCCCCCGGGAGAGGCACTGTGGGATCGTCCTGCTCTTCTCTCCCCCTCACCCCCGGCACTTCCCGCGCGGGCTGGAGGCTCACGCGCCGCTTCGCAGCACGCGCTCTCCCGGGGAAGGCGCGCGGGGAGGGGGCCGGGGAGCGCGGAGCGTGCGGTTGAGGGACTGTGCGGGGGTGGGGGGGGAACGGTAAGGGCCGCTACCGGCCGCGGGCTGCGCGCCGCCACCCGCCATAGGAGCCAGCGGCCCCGGTGCGCAGGCCCCGCAGCCGCCTGAGCGCGGAGGAGGGGCGGTCGGAGGGACTTCCTGTGACAGCTCGGGGCGGGCGGCCGCCCTCCGTGTCCCGCCGCCCCGGCCTCGGCCCCGCCCGGTTGCTGTATCCGGCTTCAGGACCGGGAGAGGGACAGGCCGCGCTCGGCGTGGCGGAGGCGTCGCCAAGGAAAGGCTTGGCTGGCGCTTCCCTCACCGCACGGACCCTCCTCCAGCCCGCTCCCCGCCCGCCGCCGGGTGAGCCTCGCAGGGCGGGCACAGCCCGGGCTCCCGTGGCTCCGGTGCCCGCCCCAGGACCTTTCAGACCCGCCGGGTGCGATGCGGTTGAGGCGCCTCCTCCGTGTTTTCCCAGCCCGGATCCGGAGCGGACAGGGAGCAGGCGGTGCTGACACATGACCGTCCAGCCCTCCGGCCTAGGGCAGTACCCTGGATGGCAGGGTCGGCCTGCTCTGGCCTTAGGGCCATACCCTAGATGAAAAGTTGGCCTTACAGTTAATAACACCCAGCCGTGTTGGGTGGAAGGTGGTTTAAAAAAATAAAGTTCCTGTGGCATGTCCAATTAGACAAGTGTTTGAAGTGTACCGTATCTAGCTTTAGGACAGCACCTTCCTGCAAACAGATTCCCACGTGCTTCATACTGAAATTAAAGTCTTTGCTTCCTTGGTAGTTGCTGCTGTTGAATCTTTGTTCAGCATTGGATTCCTTTAATCTCATGTCCTGGCATTCACCGAGTCTTGTAGGCCTTTCAGGGAACTTGAGACATAGGCGCTGACCTCTTGAGATGGTTTTTATTCATAGGAATAGGATTATATACTAAAAGAAGTACAGTCTAGGAATATAGTTAAAGAGCAGGAAAAAAAAAACCCAAGATCTTTAGACATAAAATTTTGGACAATGTGTTAGAGCTTGAATAACAATTCCTGTATTTAAAAAAAAAAAAACCTTTAGCAGCAATATTATTATGTGCATGAAGATGAGTGCAAAAAGACAACAGAACCATTGTATATAATTTTTTGTATAAATAGTGTCCCGAAAGCCATGTAGTTAGTTGTGTTGACATAGCAAGACAATCAGCGATATTCCCATAGAGTGGGTAAACGAGCATTCTCATAAGCTACTTTTCTTTCTTACAGTGAGTTTTTTTTCTTCTTAGCAGTTAGTATCGTTGTCTTAAGGCTTTGATGTTCTCTAAATTAGGTACACTAAATTCCCCTCTGCGGATGGCTTCTCTGGGTTGCAGGCAGACACCGAAGGTGGCTCTGGCACAGCTGATAAGGTCAGGCACAGCACTGCACGGGAGTGATTACGCCGCTTCCAAGATCAGGCGGTGCTGGAAGCTGTAGAGCCACGTTCTCATCGTGAGCAATGCCCGAATTGAGAAGTCCTGTGCATCTGAGTTGTTTCTGCAACCGACTGGCCTGTTCCAACACTGTTCCCTGCGGTGCTCTGGTTCCTGAAGTGGCTTGCTGGCACTGCGCAGTGTTATGCGGAGGTCAGGACTCGCTCCTGTCCGTGCTGGTGCCTGTGCTGGTGAGCCCCTGGGAACAGGAGGCACCAGGGAGGGCAGAGTCAGAGCGAGGAAGAGTGTTGTGCTGAGCTTGGGGCCAGCTCTTCCTGAGTGTCTTTGTCCTCCCTCCTGCAGGTGCCCTCTGTGGTACCCTGGGGACAACCCAAACAAGAGGAGTATTTGCCGGTTGTGTTTTGAACCGAGACAAAAAGCAGAAATTCTAAACTGAACTCCACAAGTAGCTTTAGAAAACATTTCTTACAGCAAAATGTTGTTCCATTACTAATACAAAAATTACAAATATATTTGGCACTTTTTACTTCTTCATATACAAATGGATGTTAGCTTGATTTTGAAAATAAGTTTCTTCCTTCATCTTTTGGATGAAGCACACTTTGATCAGCCTAAAATGGTTTCCAAATGGTTTCCTGGAAAACCAGTTATCTTAGTAAATACTAAAACAGGCCTAGCACAAGTGAGCACTCTGATCAAAACAAATTCAAGAGTAAGGAAAAAAAAAATAGTATTTTCAGGTGAATAACTGCATGTGTACTACCTATTAAAACATATGCAGCATGAACTGAAAGGGAAACAAAAGTCTGGAATTGTGCCTAGATGTTCTTTGGCAAATGAGGCAGAATTAGGCTGCTGGCTCTCAACTTTAAATCCATTCCATTGGGATGCACACTTGGCTGCTCGCACCTTAGAGGGAGTGAGGAACAGATGTCAGCTTTTATTATTTTTTTTTCAATAAATACTTTTTCTGCTTTTCTAAAAGATATAAACCCAAACCATCATGCTTTGGTAACACCAGTTAAAATCAGTGTTTCTTACAGAAAAAGATAAAAAGTGAGGCAATGCAGCCTCAAGGACTTTGAGCAGGATATTTGGTTTCTAGTTATCTCTTGTTTTATTATTTTAATTTATTTTTGTGCCCATTGTCTTACTTCTTAGTTTTGAACTATTCCTCTTGTTTCTTCCAACACAGATTTTAGTGGGAGAGAACAAAGATAAAATTAATGTGCACAAAAAAAGAAATTTCGTTTAAATAATATAAGCTAATACCTAAAGTGCAGGATTTTTGCAACGATCATATTGGGGCTTTTCAGCATTGTCTTTTCTGGTTGCAGGTATATGGTTGATACCAGTATAGGTGAAGTTCTTCAATTGTGCCAGTACAACTTTTCAGTCGAGGCACTACTTAAACTAAAGAAGCCATGCGTTCTGGGAGGAGTTTTGAATTTGACATGTGCTAAATTAGGAAAAGTTTTTTTTCATACCACTTTAAATAATTACATGAAGTTTTTATTTATCATATTTATAGTTTTAAACTCGCTACCTGAAACTAGTGTAACTTTTTGTACAGACTCTTTAATGCAGCATTGTTTCCATAAAAAAAAAAAAAATCATTCTTCTAGCTCATTAGTTGTAACTTCTTTCTCATGCTATCTGTCAGATTTGGGTGCTCAGTTTTCATTACATTCACTCCTTTTTTTTATTTTTCCAGAAACAAACAGTTGAGTGGGGCTTGTAACTCAGGGAGAGCTGTGCAAGATGAGGAGCTTGTGTGGTCAAGCTGTTCTTAAATATCCACTATTTTCAAAAGTGCTTTATTTTGATTTAGCTGTTGCCATTGAAATTACAGCGTCTTGTGTTACCTTGTGGTTAACTGGATTTCATGCAGGATGGTGTCCCATGATTTAGGAGACTGGTGTGTGAAATGGAAACATTCTCTCTTGTTCCTGACTGTGTGGCGGCAAGAACAGCAAGCGCTTCAGTCAGGAGATGCCAAAATTGTCTCCTTACTGAGTGGTGACTTTTCCATCCTTATTTTTCTGCATAGCATAGGTATTTTATAGTAGCCCAATGCCCCGTTTTGAAAGTCTCTTTTTTTTTCAGTGCTTTCTCTGTCCTGTTCAGTGTATAGAATGGGTAGTAATTGCTTAAGGACCAATTACTTAGTATTTACTCTACACCCCTCTACCTTCTCTCTTATTCAAATAAAAGTGAGTCCTGTTTTTGAGGGGCAAGACTGGATTCATCACACAGATCTCCAGAATTGATCTGGGAGAATGCTGAACTCGTAAACCAACATCTTCTATGAGGGCCATGCAAAAATAGGAGTACGATGTGCTTTGTGAGTTCTGAGGTGTTTTGCATTTTCTGAGGACAGAGCAATGGAGTGAGAAATTTCAGTTCTAGCTCTTTAAGGTAGTAACTTAGGGGGCAGGTGTCCTTCTACTTTTTTTTTTTTCTGTCTTATTTCTCTAGATCACTTAGTCCTCCATCACTTCTTTTCCCAGTGCTTCAACTCTTTATTAGAATGTTTTCCCTTCTCAAGGCAGTGCTTACAACTTTTTTTTTGGCCTGCAGATCCTTCTCATACCAAGGGGTCATTAGCCATGTTCTCTCCTTGGTTCTTCTGTCTGGCTGTACGGTTTTGGAGTAACTGAATGGCTTCTTCAGACTTACTTGTATGGTCTGGGATGAGGTCTATGGATTGGATCTAGAAATAGCGGAACCAAATACGTTTGGTGAAGGTGGAATTCGTTTCTTAGCTGTTAAATGAACATTTACAGGAAATGCGTGAACATTTGTTTTTTTTCTCTATCCATGTAAATAACTGGCCAATTCTGGAAGAATTCCTATGAAGACTGCAATGCACAGTTATGATATTACCTTTTCTAAGGTAGCCATTGGGTTACCTTCTTTAAACTTCAAGCTCTTGTACGTTCAAATGCTTCCAAATGTACCATATGCAAAAACAAACGCTGAGAAGAAGGGTTTTCTCACCCTGCCTGAGAGAAAAATGTTTTGAAGTGTTTTTTGAGGAATATGCGTTTTGGAGAAATTTTGACATTTTCCAGATTTCTACCCCAGCCTGATTTATTTTGGAAAGTAAATCTTCAACTTGAATGATTAAAATATGTCAGAGGTGTAAACCATTGGGGTTAGGTTTTAGATGGGATGCATTTGGCAACTTCAAAAAGAGTGCTAGCAACTTACAGGAGGACAACCAAGAGAAAAGGTCATAGTTATTCCTCTCATGTGTTAGCGTGTTCTTGCACTGATGTTTTTCTCAAAAAAAAAGTG
The DNA here is from genome assembly GCA_011801015.1 of Ardeotis arabs. NCBI lineage: Eukaryota > Metazoa > Chordata > Aves > Otidiformes > Otididae > Ardeotis > Ardeotis arabs. The sequence goes on from JAAGAY010001639.1 coordinate 97,733, forward strand.
GTAAAAATTGTTGACTTCTCCCTGTTCTCTTTTGGGTTTAGGTTATTCAGCTTCTGAAAGCTGGGAAAGCAAAGGAAGTTTCTTACAATGCACTGGCTTCACATATTATTTCAGAAGATGGGGACAATCCAGAAGTTGGAGAATCTCGTGAAGTTTTTGATCTCCCTGTGGTAAAGGTGAATGACTCATCCATGGTATTGTCAAAGTACTGACATGGATACTTCATTATTGTAACAGAAAATATTCCTGTTTGGATGATGACCAAATGAAATAGATATTTAAAAATCTTTTACTCTTGTTACACAAACTTTTATCCTGACTGAGAGACTTACATGACAATTCTGTTCTCTCCTTTCTCTTTTTACTCTGTATCTATCAGTGGTTTGGGGTTTGTTTTTTTTTTTTTCTATTTTGTTTTTTTTTCAAGATTCTTCCTTCAGTCATCTGAGTCATCTGTGAGATGGTGTCCTATTAGCTGTACTTCAGAAATGTTTTTGATGGGAAGGTTCTTACAACCTTCTGGCAATGGAAAAACTCAATTTCGAATAACTAGTAGACTGCTGAGGTTTTTTTTTAAAAAACACATATAATTGGCAAGGTGCAGAATTATTTTCTTGATTCTGCATATGTGTACTATGCTAATTTTAAACAATAGGAACTTGTAGAAAAATAGATTTTTTTTCTTTTGATTTTAGTTTTCCAAGGTGGTTTTTTTTTTCTTTTCTTACTCATACTGGAATTACTGGTATTTTGTTACTATCTTACAATACTGGGTTATTTTTCCAGTGAAAGATTCTGGTCTTCATGTTTGAAAATGTGAACTTGTCACTCTGCAAGTCATGAGAGTGATGAGAAGAAAAAACAGTCATATTTCACTGCCAGTACCTTTGGGTACATGATTTTGGGGTGTTTTTTTTTTTTTTTTTCTGCATGGATGCAGGTGGCAGTAGAGAATTTTGATAGCTATGTCATGAGAGTTCACCTGACAGTGTAGAAGACATTAATTAATTAAAAAAAATAAAAGATGCTTAGCTAGAGACCTTATGGTTATAGTGGCTGTGCTGATTAATTTTTAGTTCCTTTTTCTGAAGTGTTCCGTGGCATAATTTTAATCTTATAAACAAGAGGACTGCTGTCATTCTCATGTGGAGGAAGGACATCAGTGTTGTAACTGCGTTCTGTGCTTTCTAATGCCATTTACTTAACTAATTTGATTTTTTTTATAACTGCTACTAGCTAAGCTTTGTTTGCCAAACAAGAGCAAGTCTTTCAGTAATGTCACTTAGTTTGGCCTGAAAACATCACAGCATGATCTGTAATCTAGAAGAGTATTAAGGGAATGGAAGTCAGAGGCAAAGGTGGTTTGTTACAGAGAATAAGAAAGAGAAAAACTTGAGGGAGGAATATCTCCCTTTTTTTTTTTTCAGAGAATTGAGGAGTTATGAATTAAACATTTTTAGTTCATTTTTTAATGCCTTCTTATTAGCACGAACTGCGACACCATAAACATAGTTACCACAATATATTTTTTGCTTGTTTGTTTTTTGAAGAAAAGTAATTTCACACTGAGTATGATGCCACTCTTTCCCCCTTCCTCCTTATATGCTTTGTTGGAACCTCTGTCCTACATCTCCATTTTCTACCGCCTCTCTCTCCCTCTGAGCCCTTCTGTCCCAGAATACTGTCAGTTAGGGGCTGTCACCTGTGTGCTTAGCAGCCAGCATTGCTGTGTGTTTAGAAACTTCTTTCTGTGTAAGGTTATGGTTCCTGACTCCTTGGTGATGAGTGTAAGGTATGGTTTTTCTATGGAGGGTTGGTTTTGGTTTTGTTTTTTTTTTTGAGCAAGGAGAACTGAAAAAAGGGAGAGGATGAATCAATATTGTAAATGGTTTTCCTGGCACAACAAGACAAGAGAAAGGGGTTTTGCTCTCATATTGCTGCACAACCTTTGAGCAGTCTTTATATTGACTATTATAAATAAACTAGAACAGCTTTTTTTCGTAAAGGCCTAAGTACAATGTCTGTAAAACACTCAGACTTTCAAAGCTAGGAGATAGATATTGAAACTGGCTATAGTATGAACTTGGAAGGTAATTCATATTTCATATAGACCAAGGGTTTTACTATCTTGTGGTTTTTATTTTTCAGCCTTCCTGGGTGATCTTGTCCGTTCGCTGTGGAGCTCTTCTACCGTATCCTTTAAGTTCAAATTTGAATCAGTTCTATAGGAAACATGTTAAAACAGACACCATTGAGGGATTACAGACTGTTCCAAGTATATACAGCTTAAATTTTTAAAATGATAGGATGTGTTTTGCCTGCCAAGATTGCAACATGCTTGGAGCTTCTTTGTCTTACTTCAGTTTTCCTGTCCCTCTGGCTATTTTGAATGCTTAATAAGCGCTTGTAAGAAAACTATCATCAAAGGGACTCAAAACATTACAGCTGGAAGTTGATAATTGACTGTGAGGATCCAGGAAAAATGCTGGAGTGCGGTAGGGGTGCAGATGATGGTTCACAGTAGAATGACATATTCTGCCTTTTATAGAAGCAGAATTAAGTAAGGGATAAATATGCGATAACTCATATCAACACTGTATTACAAGTAACAGTTTATAAACATAGTTTTAGTATTCCCATTTTTGGGATAGTCTGTCCTTGCCCTTGGTAGACCCTTGTTGTTAGTCTTTGGCTGGATCTATGTTTCTTAACTTGTTTGGAGCATATACTCTTGCATATGGATGGCGTATTCCTTCTTGTCAGTTATTGCTGTTCCATCTTTTTTTATGTTCCCCTTGTTTTTTTTTCTTTGGATCGTAGGAATGGTGACAATGGCTATTATTATAGAAAAAATTCATGCATCTTTTTCTCAGACCATTCACAATAAGGACTTTGTATATAGAAAAGCTGAAGCAGAGCAGTACATTTCAGTACACATACGAGTGGATGATTGCAACAAACAATGCCAGGACTAGGGAAATGTGCTGTCAGGCATGAGATCTCATTTTGGAGTGAGGTTAGTGGGTGTTCATGCCTATAATGGCAAACAAGAGGTGGTAGATGCAAGAATCCAGGTGTTTGTATGAGGAATTCAGGTCTTAATGTGCTTCAGTGATTCAGAATTCATGTTTTATACCCAGTATTTCAAGGTATGTGCCTTTGCATCTCACTGTGTCTCAACTATTTTGGAAACAGCCTACGTATATTCTCTACGTCACCAAGAGAATTCAGCTCAGGGAGTGGACTGTAGGAAGAGAAAGCATTGAATTAATCAGCTAAAATGATATAATAAGGTCTTTGCAGCTGTTCTGATCATGATAATCAACATGTCAGGATTCAGCAGTTAGTGTGAAGCACTTGCCATAGTCATGGCTGGTCTTCAGACCTAAGCCCAAGAAAATTTTCCAGCAATGACTTGGCTTTCAGGTGGAAAAAATGCACCAAACATTGCATAGCAAAACCCAAATTAGCAGAGCTCCTCCTGTATTAAAAATAATTTGATTATTGTGATGTGATGTAGGGTGGTGATTTTTGTGTTTTTACATCTTGGAAATAGTAAGTGTGTTTGTCAGCATCAGGGTGGGAGTATATGGTTGCTTGTGTCACATGTCTGTAAGCCCTCTCCCTGTTCTTGAGGACTGGGTTGAAAAAATACTAAAATAGCTTGGAATTAGCTGCATTTTCAGGCTTAAGTATTCTAGCATTGCATTATTAGTTTTGTTCTTTCTGATGGAGAAGTTGCACTATTAGAAAATTGGTCTTCTGTCTGAAACTAGGGCTTTTTAAAAGGATGCTCTAAGATCCGACATTACTACATCCCCAGAAGAGCAACTGACAGATAAAACCACTGAGTGATGCAGTCCATAACTAAATTGAAGCAATAAATGTGTGAATGTAGCCCTGAATGGCTATTGCCCAGGAAGTCTTTATTGTGGGTGTATAGGAATGGCCAAATGAAAAGACCAGGTCTCAGTAGTCTCATATTCTTGGGCTGCGTGGAAGAAGAAGGTTTTGTACACCTGTCAGCAATAAATGTGTCCTTGGACCTCTGACTTCATTCTTCCTAGCACTTCATGTCCTTAGAATTTGATGTTTTTAGATTTTATTCTGAGCCCTAGAGCGCTCACTAAAACGGGTTGTTAAGTCTTAACTTTGTTCTGTTTCAGTCTCTTTATGACTTCTAGTTCAGTGGCATCCGGCCATTCATTAGGGTTTTAGGTGCTACCATAATGAAAAAAATATAGTCAGTAACAGCTTACTTTTTCCAGTTGATTGGTTTTGGGACCCTGTTTAAGGTTTAAGATTCTGCATTTTCGTCTTTTGTTTATGTTTTAATTTGGAGATGTAATACTCAATTGTCATGGAATTTATGGAAGAAGCAAGTCCTAGAAACATCTTCTATCAGTTAGATGTGTGAATCTAATAAGACTCCTAAAGATTTTATGTTTGCTTACAAATTCCAGTATTTATTTGATGGGCATTTGCCTGTCAGTTGTTAAAGGTGAAGTTTAATGTAGAAAGATTTAATGCAATATAAAAGTTTAATAATTTTACCTATTTCTTATAAATACATTTTAACATTCTGCTGTGAAAGTTGTTTTCACCAGAGGGAACTTCAGAAGGCAGAATGTTCTCCTATTCACTGCTAACTGGTGCGAGCAAAATCTGACTATCCTACAGTTGAAGGGAAGTAACAAAAAAAAGAATCTGGAAGCAGCCTTCATGAACAAGGAAAGACAGTTTTGTGTGTGAAAACCTCAGTTATGATGCCATAAAGAGGGCTGGTAATCTCTTTTTTTTAATTCTCTTAGCAAAACCAAGAATGAGGTATGTTTATTTTTCCACAGTCTTGTGCAGATGAAAGAGGGTTAAAGCACTTCTGAATTTTTGCTGCTGGGAGCAAAAAAAAAGCAAGTGTGGTTGCATTCCCTCTTCTTTGTTTTCCAGACCCACTTGGAGGGTTATTGTGGTGCTGCTTGTAACTGTTTTAAGAGAGTCTGTTTCACTTCTATTCTTTTAGAGAGTGCAAGCTCTAGTCAAACTAATGGACCTCTTAAAAGTTAAAAATGAAAGGAAGCTCTGGGTAATGACTTAACTCTTATAAGCTAAACTTCTGTGTTTAGCATCCTGAGGGAGATGTTCAAGGAAGAGGCAAGTTTGTAATGTTACCAAAATTGGTCATAATATTAGAAGTGTCCTGATCCAGTTTGAACCTCAGTTTTTTCCTGATGCATACAACTTGAATTAGAAACAGACAACATGCTTTTAAAAACAAAAGTTTTTGAATGGTCAAATACTTGCTAGTATCTGAGAATGTATTTAATTTCTTTCTGATGTCCCTCAGGAAACTAATTTAAATTATTTTGCATCCTTGACACCTGCTTTCCAGTGTAAATGGCTTTTCTCCAGAATCGGGTCAGATCTTTTTTGGAGTCACTGCCTGTCTCTCTCAGGTAAGAACTGAACCATATTTCAGTCTACTTCAGTGTACAATATGTGTGTGATGCTCTGGTTTTTTGAGGAGAGGTACCAGTTTTTCTGTTGTACTGTGACTTTTTTTTTTTCCTCTGTGTTAGGTGAATTGTACCCTTAACCAGTTTCACTGAAAATGAGGGCACGGACATTTCAAACTGTGAATGTTCAATCAGTAACTCATATTTTATTCAATGGTGATTGTAAAATATAGAGTACACTAGATTATAAAGTCTTTGCTCCTATTCTTCTATTTCTGCATTAACACAATATTCAGTCAATGTGTTTTACCTGCTTATGCACTGAAACCTTAACAAGGGTGCCAGTGAGTAAAGTAAGTGGAAAGGTGGTGCTTCAGTGGCCTGTGTTTGTAGCCAGCTCTGTAGATCTGTGAGTAGCTTGTTGGTGACCAGTGTGTGTGCAGACAGACAGGATAAGGCCCTAGGTGCTAATCGAATATATGCATATATGTGCTTTAGACTTTTTATTAAATTATTCCTGTAATAGTGTCACTAACTCTGAGTGGTAATGGATTCAATACATGTGGATTTCTTGGCAGGGGAAGGGGACATCGCTGTGGCATAAACTGTTAGAAACAAACACTTCATGTGTTTACACAGGCCATTAATTTGGCCTACTTGTTAAAATTCTGTTTAATGAATTTAAACAGGTTGTCTAATATAAATAATTCTTGTTTGCTTGATAACTAACTTTTTTGTCTTGTGGAAGGTGATATATTAGCATTGAATTTTACAGGAGTGAAGAATGCTTTTTTTTTTTCCCCTCTGTGTAGGTTAAAAATGATTTTTTAATGTCTTTTCTTGTTGTGTCTCTTTGTCTTCCTTTTTACTTTGTAACTTTCATGCTAATTTGGTATTTAAAAGTGATAGGTAATACATTAGCCAGACTTGTAAATGGTATGTCATGGATTGTACTAAAATGCTTTAAGCAGAAGGCAGCTGGTTGCGTAGAACTAAAAGGCTTATTTACCTTCCTTTAGGTTTCTTCTGAAGACCGAAGTACGCTGTGGGCTCTGATTACTTTTTATGGAGGGAATTGCCAGCTGAGCCTCAATAATAAGTGTACTCATTTGATTGTGCCTGAGCCAAAGGGGGTAAGAGTTTATTACATGTACAGTTCTTCTTGTAACTCTCATTTGCTTTTGAATAATCAAAAATTTTCCATCTCTCTGAAGCTAGGATTCTTAAGACTGTTCATTAGTCTTAAACAGCTGAATTCAACACAATTATGCATTGCAGCTATTTGGTTCTTATTTATTTTCTACATGGCTTTAAGCCTGATTAATTTAAAAGATGTCCAATTTCATATCAATATATATATTTCTGGTTGAATAAAACATTTTATTCTGTTTATCTTAACATAATTTTGACATGTCATAATCATCAGTGATTGTGATTTGTAAATCTGTAAATACAGAATCTGTGAAGAAAAATGAAGGACAAAATAGAGAAATTGCATAAAATGCCCTTCGATGTTATGAGGGAGAGAGGAATAAAGAGCAGAAGAAGGAACAGCTTATTTTCTTTTTTTTTTTTTTTTTTTTTTTTAAA
>JAAGAY010001640.1:0-16761 GCA_011801015.1 Ardeotis arabs
CCCCCCCGCCACCCCTCGCTGCGGGCACCCCGGCTCCATCCAGTCGTGTCCCCCCCCATCCCAGCCGGTGCCCGTAGCCCCGATGTCCGGTGCCGCGGGGCGAGGGGGAGCGTGGGAAAATAGCCCCGGGGTGCGCGGTGCCGGGCGGGAGGGGAGGGGGGGTTCACCCCCTTCCCACCCCGGCCGGGGTGTCACTGGATCCATGTCGTGTGTGTGCCCCCCACGCTGCGGGGCGCTGTGCTGGCCCGCACCCGGATCGGGCCCCCGTGGGGAAGGGGGCGGCGGGGGCAGAGCCGGAGGTCACGGCCCTCGCTGCCCGGTTAAAAATTCTCCAGGTTCGCGTGAGAAGCGGCCGGTGGCCTCTGTCACCTCCTGTCCCCTGGCGACGGAGCGGCCCCGGGCGGCGAGGTGGAGTGGGGGTGGAGGGCACGTCGGGGGGCTCAGAGCACCAAGGGGAGGGGAGATCAGGCGGAGTTTGCATCTCCAGCCCCCCGATCCCCGGTCCCCGTGGGGTGACGGGGTGACAGGGTGACTCACCCTTCAGAAAGGACAAGGGGGGACCCCAAAGCCCGCACCCCAAATCTCACCCCCTCCACCCGCACCCCTGTCCCAAGCCCGGCCACAGCGAGATGGGAGAAGGGCCAAGGGGTCCCGCCCCGCCCGGGGAGGGGTCCCAGGGGTGGCACTGGGGACATCGCGTGCGAACGGGCTCCGGACAGACCCGGGAGGGCCGCCCCGGTCACTCGCAGTCACGCTATGGGTGGGTGGGGGGGAAATGGCTTTTAAAGGACCAGGGCGGTGGCCTCACGTCCAGGAGCTTGGCCCGGGGTCAAAGTGGCGCTGGAGCAGCTCAGGATCAGCACCCCCTGCACCTCGGCTGGCGAGGGGCGAGGAGGTCCCCAATTCTGGGGGTAACATCCCCTCTGCCACAGGATGCTGCCGTCACCTGCGAGGGACAGCAGCCCCCCCTGCCACTCGTGTCTCCCTCCGTAGGACACTGAGGTCCCAGCCTTCTCCAGCCACGAGGAGTGGGGCAGTAGGCAGTTTCCCACTGTGAAAAATTGAGGAGAGGGGGTCTCAATCGTGCCACCACGAATGTCCCCTTTGGGGTCCAGCGTACACTGAATGATGAACTGTCCCAGGCAGGGCTGTCCATCCCCAGGGGTGCAAATGCCCCCCCACGCTGCCTTTCACGACGCCCCAGGAGAGAGGGGCTGCTCGGGACATGCAGACCACACGGGACATGTCGACGTATCCATAAACCCCAGGTGGAGATGCCTCCATGTGCACTGACACACACCGCAGCACCTCGTAAAACGCACGCGGGCACCCGTGGCTCCAGTGAGCCCACGCCCCTCCTGTCCTGCATGAGGCTGGGGTACGTGCGTTCACCCCGTCTATACGTACACCTGTACCGGCGCGTCGCTGCACGTACAGACCATGCACACGTGTTGGGTGTACAGAGCCGGTGCGCATCCCTGCTCTCCCTCAGCACATGCTTTAGCACGTGCCCCACGCAATGCGCGCAAATGCTCTCTGTGTTTCTTATAAACGTGAAAATAGCACGCTTGCCTACAAATGCATGGCACATTTCTGCTCTGGCGTGTACGGATTTGCACATTTTCACCGACACACTCTGCCACACCTGCATGTGTGCCATCATCCCCTTGCACACGTATATCCTTGCACGAGCACGTGCACTAGCAAACCCATGTGCATGCAGCCAGGATCCTCCCAGCAGCGGTGACCCACGGATGGCATGCAAGGTGCCCCTGCGTGCCCTGGCAGGCGTGTGTGAGGCCATGGTGCCTCTCCAGCTGTCCCCATGGGCCAGCTCCGGGGACCTGAGGGCTCAGTGACGGGTGGTGGCCGGGGTGGGACCCCCTGGGGCTGGGTGAGGATGTGTTTAGGGTGTGAGGCTGCCTGGCACGCAAGGCGGCAGCTGTTAACGCTGTTTTCATCGGGAGGCACCCAGCCCTCGCAGGGCTTGGCAAGCGAGCGTGGAGGAGGCTGGAGTGGGGGAGACGGGGACAGGGAATGGGATGGGGGAGACGAGGACAGGGAATGGGATGGGGGAGTGGAAGGGAGGCAAGTGGGTCCTGGGGAACCCTTTTGGGGTTCCTGCTGCAGCCCCAGGACCCTCCCCAGCTCCTCCAGCGCTTTGCGATACGATGGATCAGGAGAAGCTGGTGTGGGTTTTCCGCCAGTGCCAGGCCACCGAGGTCCGAAATGCTGCCTGGGAGGTGTCAATCTGCCCACCTCCGTGCCATGGAGCTGGCTAGATCCACGGAGACAGGAGACAACGGCTGGATCCAGCCCGCGAGACAATCCTCGCATTGCCCTGCTCCTGTGAAACCCCAGCCTGCCTCCCCGAAAGTGCTCCCAAGCCTCTTCCTCACTGGGAGGCATCACCTGGCGAAGCAGGGGCTGGTGGGGCTGCGAGGTGCCTGGCAATTATCGGAATTAATATTACCAGCTGGGGTTTTGTAACTGTTCTCACTGGGCATTAATGAATGGCATCATTCCTATTAATGAGCCCGATTAGACCAGATGTTGAAAGCCTTTATTAAATATTAGCTCAGCTTTCACTTGGGCTTCAACTTCCCACTACAGTTTTCAAAGACTGAAAAAAACTTAGGGCTGAACCCCAAAGCTCTGGCTCATTCCCTACGGCTAGTTAGTGTTCCCAACTCATCATTCCCAAAGCCCGGAATGCTGCCCCAGCTCGAATGGCAGCTCCAGCCGGGTGTCACGCCGTGTTTTTGGCAGGACGAGCTGCCCAGCCTTGCCCTGCCTTGCCCCTTTCACCTTTCCTATCTCCCCGGCTCACCTCCTCCCCTCTCCCCTGCTGCCTGTTTGCCACGGAGCAGCCGGGGGAAGCGAGCCAACCGCCTTCTCACGCGAACCTGGGCAATCGTTAACCTGAGCCTGGCTCTGCTGCTGGGCCAGAAGGTCTGGCCACCACCACTCCAGGGATGCAGGGACCTGCTGGATAATTCCCCGGGGATGGAGAGGGCCATGGGCATGGATGCCATGCTGCAAACACATCCCCTCGCTGCTGGAAGCAGCCAGAGCCTGCAGCTCCCAGTGCCTCCAAAGTGGCCAGGGAGGTGACATCTCTCTCTGCATGCTGGGAACAGTCTGGCCAGCCCAAGGAAGGGCTTTGGGGGAAATGCTGGCACCCACATCCCATGGGGCAGCCACCCCGAGAGCATGTCCTCCATCCTTCCCAGGGCAGGGCTTCGGGACCCGCTTCTGCCTCCCCGTCGAAAGCTCTGGAGCAGGCACGTGTGCGGGCAGGAGAAGTCCATATTTGTTCCCTGGAGCCTGTTGGAGCTGAGGAAATATCTGCCTGGGCTTCTTGGGCTGGCTCCAGCCAGGCTCAGCCCGTTTGTTAATGGGTAACTCTCATGCCGTGACCCTCCAGAGATAAGCACTCGGCCATGCGACGAGAGGAGTGCATATAAAGCCATGGCCTTCCAGGTGTCAGGAGAAGAAGGTCCAGGCAGCAGAAGAGGATCTCCTCTGCTCCCCAGGACACCCTCTGCCTGTCTTTGCTGGGAGCCACGGGCAGTAAAACCAGCCCTGACTATTGCAAGGACTTGCAGGTAGGAGACACCGTGTGTGCCTGTGGTTTTGAACATGGATATAGGACCGGGAAGGTCTCCTGAAGGAGAAATTAATGCACCAGGCTCTCCCCTCCCTCCCCTGCCCGCCCAGCAAGTCCTGTGTTCCTGCAGGGCATCCCCACTCCCCGTGCCACGACACACCGGTGGCCGCTCCACAAATCCGGACTCCTGGCTATAAATTCTCACAGATTTGGTGGACCTGGGGCCAGGTTCACTGAGGAGCTGCTGTTCCTCTCCTCCTGCCTCCCTGCGTGTTTTTGAGCTGCAGTTTTCCCCTGGGCGGGAGCCATGGCTGTGCCAGCGGGTGCTGAGGATCTTCAAGGGGAAGGGGTACCACCACAGGCTCTGGGGTTGCTGAGGTCCCCCTTAAGTGATGGGTGTGTTTGGAGTCTTTATAGGACTCCAGATTTTGCCCCTTGAAAACCCAAAAGTGCTGTGCAAGCAACTGCATCACCCTGAACTGTTTAAGGGCACTTGGTGCCCGTTCTCAGCATCAGGAACATCTGCAGAACTCAGCCTCTCGCTAATCCTGGCTCTTCTCCATGCTTCTAGTTCACTCCCTTAGCGTTCCGACACGCCAGCGGCAATGAAGGCTGAGATGTCGTTGGTGGGAAGCCAAGGCATTGTCTCAGCCACCGAGGTCCTCCTCGTGGCTACTGTCTTCTGCCTGGTCTTCCTGCTCCTCCAGTCCCTCCGGCAGCACGTGCCCAAGGGGCTGAAGAGCCCCCCAGGACCCAGAGGCTACCCCATCCTCGGCAACGCGCTGGAGCTGAAGAAGGACACACACCTGGCCCTGACCAGGCTGAGCCAGAAGTACGGGGACGTGATGGAGGTCAGGATCGGCATGCGTCCCGTTGTGGTGCTGAGCGGGCTGGACACCATCAAGCAAGCCCTGGTGAAGCAAGGAGAAGACTTCATGGGACGCCCTGACCTCTACAGCTTCCGCTTTGTCACGGATGGGCAGAGCCTGACCTTCAGCCCTGACTCAGGGGAGGTGTGGAAAGGTCGCAGAAAGTTGGCGCAGAACGCCCTGAAGACCTTCTCCATTGCCCCCAGCCCCACCTCCTCTTCCATCTGCCTCCTGGAGGAGCACGTTTCCAAGGAGGCTGACTACTTGGTCACCAAGTTCCTGCAGCTGATGGACAAGGAGAAGAGCTTTGACCCTTACCGATACCTGGTGGTCTCTGTGGCCAACGTCATCTGTGCCATCTGTTTTGGAAAGCGCTATGACCACAATGATCAAGAGCTGCTCAATGTGGTGAATGTAACTGACCAGTTTGTAGAGGTGGCCGCTTCTGGCAACCTTGCTGACTTCATCCCCCTGCTCCAGTATCTTCCCAGCCGCAGCATGAATTTATTTAAAGATTTCAACAAGCGATTCCTCCATTTTCTGCAGAAGATTGTTAAAGAGCACTATGAGACCTATGACAAGGTAAGAGCTTGCAGGATCCCTTACCTGCACCAGAGATGTGTCCCCACTCTCTGCCCCTCCCTATTAGCGAATTGTTTTCCTTCCTGCAGCCAAGCATCCATGGATATCTACGTTCTTGCAGGTATTGCTGCATTTAGCAAGTCCAGCTGTAGTCTTGCTCACCTGTAGTCTCTCCATGTGCAGTCCAGTATTGCAGTCCTCCTTCTCCTCCACGGCCCTGTGTGACAGGGGCCGTTTGCAGGTTGAATATCTGATCTGAACCGTCTCCTTGTTTTGATAGGCTGCAAAAGCAGTAGGCACCATGGGGGCTGAAAGGTGATGTTCTCCGGAGCTCGTATGACCCAAGGCTCCCATAGCATCCGGTTGTTGCTCCGTAACACCCATTCCTCTGCTGGTTCTGCTGCCATGACTCGTCTTCTCTTCCTCTCAGAACAACGTTCGAGACATCACTGACTCCCTCATTGAGCAGTGCCTGGAGAAAAAAGTGGAAACAAATACTGCCATGCAGATCCCTAAGGAGAAGATTGTCAACCTTGTGAACGACCTCTTTGGAGCAGGTATCTTTTCCCACTGGTCCCTCAGCTACTGCAGATTTTCTCAGGCTCCTCATGTTATAGCTCTATCTGACCCATCTTTGCCTGACACCAGGCAGCCGGTTTGGGTCTAAGCACTCATTGTCCTGCTCACTGGTCTTCCTGGACCTTCCAGGGACACTCCTAGAGACCAACATGGGACATGAGCTCTGGAAAGAGGTGTCAGGGAAAAGCAAAGGCCATGGCTTATAGCTCACTGAAGCTCCGCAAGCCAGGGTGGCTTTTCCCGGTTGAGGGAGATTATTGACTGATTCATCTTTGAGTTAGTCTGTGGAAACTCCCTCGATTCCAGAGAAGTTATACAAACCTGACATAACACAAGGGTGGATTAGGATGAATGAGAGCAAAATATTTTAGCAAAGTTTTCTCTGGCAGGATAGAAACTCAAGCCTTACTGCATGCCTAGGATGTCCTCTGCCTTCTTAGGCATCCAAGACTGCTCCATGTAATGGTTAGGCAGCAAACCAAGGCACGTGCCCTGCATGTTGTACAGATCTCATCTACGTGCTTTCCTCTTTGACCAGGCTTTGACACTGTGACAACTGCTTTATCCTGGAGCCTCATGTATCTCGTGACGTACCCCAACATCCAGAAGAGGATCCAGAAAGAACTAGGTGAGTCCATGAGCCCGCTGCCTCCAGGGCCAAAACCTCTCTGGCGAGGGCTGACCCCAACCTGCTCCCTCCTCTCAACCTCCCTCAGACCAGATCATTGGCCAGGAGAGGAGACCAAGGCTGTCGGACCGGGGCACGCTGCCCTACACAGAAGCCTTTATCCTGGAGATGTTCCGGCACTCCTCCTTCCTGCCCTTCACCATCCCGCACAGGCAAGTGCTGAGGTGGCAAAGGAGGTGGAGGGTCAAGGTGGACTTGAGGCATCTTGTTACAGCCACGCCGGCAGCGGTGTGGTGAGAGGCAGGGAAGATGCTTGTCAGCTTGTAGAATGATGGCTTCGTCACGGGCATGGGGAACTCACAGGTCTTGTGCAGAGCAATGTGGAAGCTCCCAAAGAGCAACCCTTGCCTTCTGCTGGCTTCCCTGGAGATACTCCACCCGGCTCAGATAGGGGTTGCCTCATCCAGCTCACAGACAATGCAATTGCCTCTCATAAAGCCATCTCTTTGGGACACATCTTTACTTCAGCAGCATCAGGAGCAAAATAACAGTCCTCTGAGGAGTCTGAAGAGCCTTTTTGCTTCCTGAACTCTCACAGTCCTTTCTCTCTCCAGCACAACCAGGGACACGGTGCTGAATGGCTACTACATCCCAAAGGACCGCTGTGTGTTTGTCAATCAGTGGCAAGTGAATCACGATGAGTAAGTACCTTTAGAGGCAGAAAGCCTTCTGCAGCGACATGCAGGCCCCTTCCTGCACAGTTATCTTCCTGGGCAGACGTGGGGTCAACTTGCTTTAAGATAAAAGGGAGCAGGTGAGGTATCTACTAAATTCAAGGCTATTCTTACTGACAGCTCCCTCTGATCTCTCTGAGCTACCACCTTCCAGTGTCCTCTTACACACGTGGCCAGGACACACCATCTCAGCATCTCGTGTTTTCCCTTCCAGGAAACTTTGGAAGGATCCATCGACCTTCAACCCAGAGCGTTTCCTCAATGCTGAAGGGACAGAACTGAACAAAGTGGATGGGGAGAAGGTGCTGGTTTTCGGCCTGGGGAAGAGGAAGTGCATTGGGGAACCCATTGCCAGGTGGCAGGTCTTCCTTTTCCTGTCCACCTTGCTCCAGCAGCTGGAGTTCAGTGTCTGCAACGGCACGAAGGTGGACATGACCCCGATTTATGGGCTGTCCATGAAGCACAAAAGATGTGAGCACTTCCAGGTTAAGCAGCGCTTCCCCATGAAGACCATCAACTGAGCAGTGGGCTTATCCATTGCCCAGACATCACCAGGGGGCAAAGACCTGGGTGTCCTTGTAGCAAAGCTGGGTCTGGTACAACTTTATGGGATGATGTAATAAACTGAAGCCATTGTAACTCCTGGCGTATCTTATTAATTTTGTAGCATGTCTTGCCTTTTCATTTTCCAGCGTTTCTAGTGTTGGATATTCCATCAAATGTTGGATATTCTGTCACATCTAGTCTTAGTGCCATAAAGCACATTCAGGGTGGTGTGTGAACTGCCTTTTGCTGGAAGGAAAGGGAATGTACCCAAAACCAGACCGTCTGAATACCATCAGTCTGTATTCTTTTAGAATCACTCTTTGATAGCTGACAGACAGCCAACCCATGCCGTATCCCCACAGCACCCACTGGTGTTTAAGATCTTGGCTGAAGTGGTGCCCAAAGCTTGGGTGGAGATGAGGATGATGTTTTTGAGGTCCAGGCAGTATCACTATTTCTGGACTAATCAGGGGACGAATTTTCACTGATTGACATTTACCTTCACTGTACGTGTGTCTGCAGGGAAAAAAAAAATCCTTGGAAATCTTGGGAAAACACTAATAGTTCTCCAAGTCCTCTAAGGACAGCCTGTTCCCTTGTTTCTACACTATGTTTTTAATTGCCTAGCTGAGTTGTCATGTCACTCTAAGATCCCATTCAGGAGAGGTTTATCTTTGTCTGTAAAGGAGCTTAAAGCACTCTGGTGCCTCTTTAAGAATCTATCAGACAACCTTGCATCAGAGGTTCTCCTTCTGCTCAGATTACTTTCTTCAGAAAAAATGAGCTGGAGGAAAAAGCCTCCCTGGAGGGACCATTGTGTTGGAGGACTTCAGCCACCTTAAGCCTCATTCACCATAGTCCCTGCTGGCCCTGAAGGACACAAGGAAGGATGCCTTTACCCCTCCCATCACTGTAGTCACCAGGTGTTTCTATGCTGGGCCAGTGATTGCTGTGAAGGGTTTGCATCTTACCATGACTGCAATGGCTGCCAGTCCCACCATGCACCTGGCACGAGTTCTGCAGTCCACCTGGAGTGAGAAGGTCCACCAAGCGCAACAGGCAGTCCCTTGCTATTGAGAAAGTCAAGCTGCTGGTATTCTGGGCTGGAGCAAGGGTATTTTCACAATGGGGCAGAGAAGGATAAGAGGACTTTCTCTAGCTCAGACCCAAGAGTTTACACTGGCTGCCAGTCAACCCATGCCAGCAGAGCCAGATGCTTCCTTTTCTTCAACTTGCACGCAAAGGCATCTTAGCCAACCCAGCACCTGGCAAGCAACGATACAGGAACAACTGTAACTACCCGGTGCAGCACGCACTGCTCTTGAATCTGTTCCCATGGGTGGCATCCGCTCAGCCATACCCTCAGACGCTGACCAATGAGAGCTCCTTTCAGGTCCGAATACCAATCACTCATCATGCATTGCACAAAAATTTCCAAGAGGCAGAAACGAAAGAGCATGTTGGGGAACAGAATGGGGAAGCCGATTGCCCAAGACTTCAGGGAGATTCCAGCTAGAGCAGGGAGGTGTTCAGACCCGCTAAATGAGCCTGAATGAAAAGGAGTAACGCTGTATGTCCAGGTCCTGCCTGGTCACCAATTTGTGGTGAAACATTGAGAAGATATAGCCTCAAACCCACCTCAATTCACTGAACCAGCCTGAGCAGCCTCATTCCATATTGCACTGGTTTTGTCTTCAACACTCAATGTCTTAATCCCAATATTGCAAGTTATCCCAATAAAGCAAGAGTGAGGACCGGGAGGTCTAAACCCTGCTTTGAGCTCCAGGCTATCAGAGGCCTTGGAGGAAAAGCGGAAGGAAGGACAATCCATGAGATCCGTCAGCCCAATAACATCTCCCCTGCCTATGACAAGGGCCATAGGTCAAGGCAATAGAGTCATGAACCACCTTGCCACAAAGGACAACCTAAAGCCAGCATTCATCTGCAGGGGAAGGTGGGATCATCCTGAACGTGGATCTGGGTCTCTCAGTGCCTAACCTGGTGATTCAGAAGAGCACTAGGACCACCAGGGGCTTGGTGGCAGCAGGGTGTCACGCCATCCCCATGGGGTGGAGAAGCTCTCATGGACTTGGCCTCCAGCTGCGGTGGGAACACACGATGCTGATGCTGGTGTAGGACCAGGGGCCCCGTTTGCTGGAGCCATTGCGTGACTCTCTTGCTCTGAAGGCTGACTACATTTGCTGATAAGGCCTGCAATAAGCAAGGGCAGATATAAAGAAAGAACAGTGGGTATTTTTTTTTTCCCTTTGGAGATGCGTGTTTTATAGCACCGGGCAGATAAGCAGATTAATATTAACATTACCGAGGTGAAACAGCTCCTTGCTGATGGAAGGTCTCCCCAAGATGCATTTATCGAGGGCTGATTGCCTCCCCTGGGGTCGTTGCTGCCAGTCTGCATGGGGTGCAGCCTGGAGACCAGAGACCTGGGAGAAAAAGTCACCCCCATGCCAGAATGGAGAAGGGGATGAGAAAAGGCTCGAGGGGAGAGAAATGGGCAGGCAGTTATCCTTCCCCATGTAGTCCTTCTCTTCATGGTGTTGGAGACAAAGCACCCTACTTTATCAAGCCCCATCTTCATTTGGCATCCCTCCCTCCCCTTGATACCAATGGAGACATCCCATCCCCAGCTGTGGGAGACCTTCCTAGGCAGCTTGCACAGCCAGGAGAACCCCCTGAGACCTCAGTCTGATGTCCCTGCACGCACATGTCTCCTTGGACACCCTGGCCCATTCAACAGCCTAGTGACCCCTGGTGAGGCCCCAGTTACCTTGCTGGGGATGCTGGGGTCAAACTGTCCCATCAGTCCCAGCCTCCCTGGTCCCAGTCCCAGGCACCCTGCCTGCTCCTGGGCAATACAGTTGGAACATCAAAGCTGAGCCGGCTCCTTCACCAGATGCTTCCTCTTCCAGGTGTCTTGGCAGCCTCCAGCACGCAAGGAGACCAGCGAGCGTGGCCCGAGCATCAGACAAGGCACCACAGCTCTGCACTGCTCTCTGCTCTGCAGCACAGCTGCACCCCCAGATCCTCCTGCACCCCCAGGAACCCTCTGCGAGGAAGGGATGGGGGGACCCTGCTCCCTTTGGGGGTGCAGGATCTCAGCTCTTCACCTCCCCTTCCCCGTTGCCTCCTGATAAAGAAATCCATTGATCATTGTTGTGAAAGCCCCAGTCGCTCACAGCAGGCGAGGGACTCTGGCTCCCCTATCTTTATCTTTTCCCTAATGATCTTCCTCAATTAAGCCCTCCAATTGCTCCCCAAGTCGCTTGCAAGTGCAAGCTTACTGGAACTGGGGTGGTGATAAGCCAGGGGAGCTTTTATCACCCCACAGCTTTTATTGGTTTTAAAATGAGTCAGCAGAGCAGCTGTGGCTCCAGCTCCAGCTCCCCAGCTCCGCTTCCAAAGCGGGAGAAACTCCCAGCTCCTTCATTCCCACAGGGAAAGGTCCAGGCAGCCGCACTCCTTCTCCCTTGAGCCAAAACACCTGCCTGGTGCCAGCGTTCGGAGTGGTGGCATCTCCTCCCCAGGAAAGCCCATACTCAGCCCCGGAACGGGCTAGAGGAACTGTTTGTGGCTCTTCCTCCCAGATGGAAGGAAGAGGGGAATTGCTCCAACACTTAATGAGCCTCCTCGTTAAAAGCGCATCCTGTATTTCTAACTTCTTTCCTTTGGCTGTTTGTTTATTCTTCTGTGAGATCTGGTTTTGGGAATCATCTCCCCATGGGGATTAACTCTTGGGTGTCTCCCTTTTGCTGGTTGTCCCCAACACTGGTGACAGTCCCTTGACGTCAAAAATATCATCTCTTGATGCCCTAGAGCTTAAAATAAAGCTCTGAATTGCACCTTAAACTCTGTTTCTGAGCCATGTGTGCTTTCTTTCTGCCAGTGGTTTTGGGGACACCTCTCTCGGAGCTGGTGGCAGCTGATCCTCCAAGCATGGTGGGCTTTGCCCTGGCGTCCTGCTTGCCCTGCTGCATCGTCAGGCCTTGGGAGCTCCTTCCCATGGAGCAGGAAACCCCCAAACACCACCTTTCTCCTTGCAGCTCCACTCCTGGGATGAGGCTGGTCTCCTGTGTGCCTTGAACCTTGGGAGCAGCTGCTTCACAGTGGGGACAATGGCTGTTTTCTGCCTTTTGGGGGAGGAAATCTCTGCTCAGCCTCCAAAACAGAGCAGATTCTGAGGGGCTGGAGCTGCTGAAGTTGTCTTCTGCGGTGGGTTGGAGAAGATGCTGGTCCTCTGCTCAGCCCAGGCTGGACCTGTGGATGGAGGAGAGCTTGAGGCAAGAGAGCTGGACACGTTAAATCCCGTATTTTATGAGGGCTCCCAAATCAGTACAAACCCTTCCTTCTCCTCCCAGCCTTCACCTCCATCTGTACTCTGGAAAGGAAATGGTGTTTGGGCTGATTAATTGCCCCACGTCATTAGAGGTACAAGGTACCTGTTAATCAGAGGACATGAAAGCGGGTAAGGATGGAGTTTGTCCCCGGGTTAGGAAGGGAACAATGAGGATGCAGAGATAACCGCTCCCTGCACGTGAAGGGCTGCCAGGGAAAAGCCTCAAACCTGGCTGTCCCCCAACCCCAGCGTGATTTTCCATGAGTGGAAGGAAAAGAGAGGGAACAGGGAACTGCAAGGCTTGTGATGGGGAGCAGCCCTGGAGATGTGTCCCCGTGGAGCCAGGGGCCACCAGGTCCCGTGAGCACTGGTAGCCTGAGCACAAACCTGCGGGATTTTGCATGGTCCTTAACCCCAGCCTCGGCAGCGGGATGCGGGATGGACAGCCGGGATGCATCTGGGGCTGGCAGGCACCTGTGTGTCCCCAAGGCTGGTGCTGGGTCTGCCGGTGGCAGGGCAGCACCGGCTACCGCAGAGCGAGGGTAGATCTGGGGGGGTTGCGCAGGCGGATGGGCTCACATCTGCCCCCATATACCTCCCACTAACTGACCCCGTAATAAGAGGTCCCAGTTGACCGCTCCACTCTCTTGCCCCTAAAATCAGCTCAGGTAAAACCAGCCCCATCAGGACAGGTAAAGCAGGGCCGGTGCTGACCCCCCCTCCCAGCACTGAGTGAGGGGGGACACAGGCAGAGCAGGGGGTCCAGCCCCCTCCCCACGGAGGGGAAAAGCCACCCGCCGAGAGGCAGCGTCCCCAACCCGCTCCCCTTCTGCTTTAACGGAAACCATCCCCGAACGGAGGGCTCCCCAAAGAGCCTTCGACACGAGGCTGCTCGCCGCACCCAAGAGGGTTTTTGGGGCCAGCACACTGGGGAGAAGCCCCCCGAGATCCAGGGCTGACTGCCAGCGCTGGCGGGGCAGGCAGGATCCTAATTCACTGTGGCGCTTCCGGAGCAGTTTCCCTCCCCTCTGGCTGGGGTTTGGGACATGAACGCCCCCCCGTGGCATCCTTCACACCGGCTACACCAGCGCCTTGGCTGCTGAGCACGGACAAGCGAGGGGTTTTACCCCTGCTGGGAGTTTTTTTGGGGGGAGGCACATTTGGGAAGGGGAATCTGTAGGGGACCGACCCCCTTGCAGAGCGTCCCACGGCCCCCGCCGCCCCTGCAGCTCTGGGAGCCGCAGAACTGGCCAAACCTGGTTCCCTTCAGGGATTTTTCTGCTCCAAGGTGAGTTCTGGGAGCTTCCAGGCCGGCTTTCCTCTGATGTTCCCAGGCGCTGCCTGTGGATTCTCCACTGTCTAGTACATCCAAAAGGCTGCAACCCTCTCCTTTCCCTGCCCACCAGTTCTCATCCAGCCTGCGCTGCTGGAATCCCTCTGAGGCACCCAACCTGCTGCCCCGCAGGGACTAAACCGGCCGGGGGATGCAGAAGAGAGGCGGATTGACAGGGTGGGTGATTGCGCATGCTTTGCTCCCTCAAGCAAAGGAATATCATCCAGTTGGGGTTTATTCTCAGCACCTCCTCTTTTTTTTTTGTTTTTTTTTTTTTCCCTTTAATTTTCTCTTTTCCTGCTGATTCCCACCAGCTGAAGGGCCCCCTCTCCTGGTGCAAGGCAAGGAGATGGCTGCTCACATCTCATCCTGGCCAGCCAAATCCATCCTTCTCGCGGACAAGCCAAGACTCCTCCCAGGAGAAATCCCAGCTGGACGTTGCTGTGAGCAGTACCTGGAGGAATCCCTGCCAGCTCCCCTACGTCACCCTTCCAGCTGTCCCTGGGGATGCTGGTGGTCCCCAGGAGAAGCTAATTCAGGGACGGACCTTCGGAGGGGAGAAAGAAAAAAAAAACCTCAACAGCAGCTCTGAGCATTCGTGGCTGTGCAGTAATTGGGATGTATCCCTCTTCCTAGGTCTGATGGACTGGGAAAACCTGGGACCAGGCATGACTCCCCATTAGGCTGGGTTCACACCTGGTCTTTTCATCCAAGAGCTGAGACCCACTAGGCCCATGCTGGTCCCCAGCCCCGGGGAGTTGGGACTCCCAGATCTGGCGGAGCGAGGAAGGGTATTTCTCTGCTTCTAGTCACTGTCAAGCAAAAAATCTGCTCGAAATCCCCCATCCGCTGACGGAAACATCCGGAGGGCAAAACCTGAGTCTCGCCCTCCTTCTCCTCTGTCCCTGGTCCCCACAACTGTGTCACCCCAAGAAGAGAACGGCGATGCTGGGTTTGGGCACGCTGGGTGTGCAACTGGGTGTTGGTGTGTGCACGCACACACTGTGCACACGTGCTTGCACGCCAACGGGTCCTTGCGAGCGCACGCGGGTGTGTCGATGCATGTGCAAGCCCTGGGTGGATGCACCCATCCGTGCGTGGGTGGGTTTGGGCTTGCATCTGCGGGTGCGTTTCTGGTGCAAACAGATGCGCGAGCTGGTTTCATTTCCTCCCAGGACAGCTCTGCGTGGGGGCTGTGCCAGGATGAGCCCATTCCCCACCTCCCCGATGCCAAACAAATGCACCGGGCCCGGGGGAAGGCTTGGGGCTCCGAAGGCCCTGGGGTGCCTGACTCCGGCAGTGGGTTCCTGGCTCTTTCCCACCTGCTGTAGGAGCAAGAATGTGCCCCCTAAAAATAAGCCGGGCTTTGCAATCCCTTGGCCGCTGGCATCTCCCTGCCTCTGTCCCCTGACTTTTCCCATCCCCCTGTCCCCAAAGGGGAAAGGATCTCCATCACCTCTTCCTAGTCCCCTCATCCCAGGGAGAGCATCCTCCCCTCCCAGCCACGCAGGCTGATGTTTTGAGCCCTTGTCCCTTATCTAGCAGGAGAGGGGCAGAGGCAGGTGGGAAGAGCTCCTGCCCCCACCTCCCCTCAAATCCCTGGGGATGTCGTGCCCAACACGGTGAAGCTCTTCCCACACCATGGGGAAGGTGGCTCCTCAGAGCCTTGCCAGGCCAGTGGAGCTGCTGGCATCGTCCCCTCTGCCTGGGGTGGTTTTTGGTACCCCATGCCTCAGTGGGGGGATGCTGAAAACCGGGGGAGAAGCGAGGGGTAGCCAAAAAGCAAGAGGGAGGCTGGCGCCTGGGCTTCCTGCTTTGCCGTACATGGCGGCGGCAGCGCTGGTGCAGGAAGTGACAACCACCTCGGTGTCGGCGAGGCACCATCGCACGTTGGCGTTCCAGCAGCCCATGGCCAGCATGGCCTCTCAGTAGAAAGGAGGGGTTCTCAGGTCCCTGCTGGACTTGTGGCCAGGCCAGCGCTGCCCTGCCCCAGCACCCACAGGCCTGTGCCCTTCCCCGGGGGATGGATGTGCTGGGGACTGAGCTGATACCTGGCCATCCCAAGAGGCCAGCATGGCTGCGGATAAGGAGATGCACCAGGATGCCCAAGGACCGTTTCCCCTCTCCCACCCCTCCTTCCATCCCGTCCACTTGCTGGAACAGACCCCAACACTAAAGCCGCGTTCACAGGCAGAGCCCAGGCCCATCCCTCCCACGCCCCACAGCCTCCCCAGGATGGGGGATGCTGCAGCCGGGGAGGGGGATGCGGCAAGCCGCCCAGTCCGGGGCTACCCCTGCCCTCTGCCCAGCCAGCTGCAGCCAGACCCCCCCCCTCACCCCTCTCATCGTCATTGTCACTCTTGTTGTTGTTGATATATTACAGAATCATAGAATGGCTTGGGTTGGAAGGGACCTTACAGATCATCTAGATACGATATTATGTTCAATTATATCACGTTATATTAGATTATCTTACATTATATATTATGTATAGTTATATATCATATTATTATGTATTATATTATACTGTACAATATTATATTCTACTATACTATACTATATTATATTATATTTCACAGAATCACAGGACAGTTTGGGCTGGAAGGGACCTTTAGAGCCCACCCAGTCCAACCCCCCTGCAAGGAGCAGGGACACCTCCAACCAGATCAGGTTGCTCAGAACCCCGTCCAACCTGGCCTTGAACCTTTCCAGGGATGGGGCATCCACCACCTCTCTGGGCAACCTGGGCCAGTGCTCCACCACCCTCAGCACAAAAAAATTATATTCTATTCTATTACGTTAGGTTATATGATATATTCTATTATATTATGTTATGATATGTTGTTACATATTATATTTCAATGGTTTAGCATTTTATTATTGTTTTATTATTTTTATTAATATAAAATACAGTATATTATGTTATTTTATTTTGTTATGCTATGAGATGTTATGATATATTATATGATATTATGATATGTTACAAAATGTTATGTTATATGATATTATATTACATTTTGATATAGCGTTGTATTATTAGTTATTATTGGTTTTTTTATTATAGTATTATTTTATTATTATTTTAGCAGTATTTTGCACCCATGCGAGCACCCCTCGAGCAGGCACCCCTGGCCCATGCAGGAACCCAGAAGTAGGCGCGGGGCCGGGGCTGCGCACGACGGCTCGGTCCCGGTGCCGGTCCCGGTTCAGTCCTGGTGCGGGTCCTGGTGCCGGTTCCAATGCCAGTGCGGGTTCCGCTGCCGGTGCCGCTGCCGCCGCGGGTGCGGGTGCGGTGGCGGCGCTCCCCGGCAGGTGGCGGCCCCGTTCCGTTCCGCTCCGTTCCGCCCCGCTCCGCTCCGCTGCGGGCCGGGCCGTGCCGGCGCAGGCGCGCTGCTCGGGGCGCTCCGGTTCCGGGCGCCGCTTCCTTCCCGCAGGCCCCGCCGCCCCGGGCGGACCCCGCGCCCCTCGCCCGGCCCACGCTGGGCGGCGGACGCGCCGCTCCCCCCTTCCCCTTTCCCTTCCTCGC
>JAAGAY010001640.1:33088-57392 GCA_011801015.1 Ardeotis arabs
GCGGTGCCGCCGCCAGCCCCGCACACATCAGAGCTGCCCGAGCCCCCCGCACACACCGGAGCTGCCCGAGCCCCCGCACGCACCGAGCCCCGCTGCTGCTCCCCGGGCAGCCCAGCCCCGCCATGAGCGGAGGGGGGGCGCGGCCCCTTTGAGACCCCCGGCATCCCGGGAACTCGGTCATCCGGTACTCTGGCATCCCGGCTCCACTTCATCCCGGGAACTCGGTCATCCGGTACTCTGGCATCCCGGCTCCACTTCATCCCGGGAACTCGGTAATCCGGTACCCCAGCATCCCGGGAACCCTGTTCCGCTGCATCCCGGCTCCGCGGGAACTCGGTGCTCCGCCACATCCAGGGAACTCAACCTCCACAGCATCCCAGCTCCCGGGAACTCGGCTTCGCTGATCCCAGCTCCTCGGTAACACGGTGCTCCAGCTTCCCGGGAGTTCGCACCCGCAGCATCCCAGCTTCCCGGGAATTCCCCACTCCCAATACCCCAGCTCAGCCCCCCGGCTCTCCCATAACTCAGCCTCCCCATCTTCCCCTCTCCCAGGACCCCATCTCCCCATTAATCCCAGCTCTGCAGTAACTCCGCACGCCGGCTCCCGTCTTCCCCTGGCCCCCTGTGACCGTGACCATGGCGTTCATGGTGAAGAGCATGGTGGGGGGCCAGCTGAAGAACCTGACGGGTGGCCTGGGTGGCGAGGAGAAGAGCGAGGGCGAGAAGTCTCCAGCCGAGGCGCAGGGCATGACCCGTGAGGAGTATGAGGAATACCAACGGCAGTTGGTGGAGGAGAAGTGAGTATGATCGGCATCGGGTACTGGGGTCTCCTGGACCCCTGGGGTCCTGGCGAAGGACAGGGTGCTCCCCCTGCAGCCCACCGTCCCATGCATTGGGAAGGCTGGAGGGAGACGGCACTGGGGGCGGCAGGGCCAGGAGGGAGTTTAATGAACCCCCTAATCCCTTAATCCGCTTCCTCGGCTGGGAGATGGGCTTGTTTTCTCCTTTCAGGCCGCACTGGGGGGAGGAAACTGTGGGGATGCGGGGGTCTTTGAACGGGAGATGGGGGGTACACAGGTTGGGGGGTGGGATAGAGGCGCTCACAGCCAGGGGCTGGGGGCAGCAGGCGCTGGTAACTGCCCCGTGTGGTTTGCAGGATGGAGAGAGATGCCCAGTTTGCCCAGCGCAAGGCGGAGAGAGCCACGTTCAGGTCCCACTTCCGAGACAAGTACAGGCTCCCCAAGGTACGGCTGTGCTGGGTGTCGGGAGGGACACAGGGAGCCTACCCCCATTGCTGCCCTTGTGAGGGGCTTGGGGTCGGAGAGGGACCTGTGGGGAGGGGAAGGGGCACCCGACCCCCTTGGCTGGGTGGGTTTTTAACCTACAAAGCCCCAGTGCAAGCCAAAGCATCCTTCCACCCAAACCTTGGCCCCTTCCCGTCACCCCTGAGCACCGCAAGCCACCAGACCCCCAAAACACACTCCCTGCCTTGCTGGGTCCTCCCCTTCCTCTCTTTTGTCCCCCAAATCTGGCCAGAGGAGAGAAAGCCGCCTTCACCCCGGACTCCCAGCCCCGTTCCCGGGAGTGGAGCCGGAGTTCCACCTCCCTGGCTGGATTAGCCAGCCTCTCTCCCCAGATTATTTGTCAGAGGTTTCCTAGCCAAACTCCTATTTTGGAACTGCCACCCGAAGAACGATTCACTCGAAACAATTTAATCAAGGATAATTCAGCCGTTCTTGGAATCGCCACAGGCTCTTCTCCCCCCAAGCCCACCCTTTATTCAGCAGGATTCTCCGGGCGGTGAATGCTCTAAATTGGAGCCAGGCTAATTTTAGTGCAGAAGGGTCAGCAAAGCCAAGCGATATTGTTCAGATTGTTTGATATTGTTCAGCCAGCCCGGATGCGCACCCCACTGCTTCTCACACCCCTTTTATCGCCGGGAAATAAACAGCTGGAGAATTCATTTTCCCCCTGCCAAAAGCAGGAAAGGGCAGAAAAAGAAGAGATGGAGATTTTTTTTTCTCCAGGGGAAACGGGGATTTTTTCAGATCTGGCTCCCCGATCCTTCTGCTGCTTTCTCGTGCTTGAGACGTCCCTTCTCGTCTCTCGATGAGTTTCTTCTGCTCGTTCCTGATCCCGCTTGGCAGCCAGGCTGCTGCTTTCCAACCCTCCCCGCGGCTCTCCTGCACGGAGTCAGCCCCCGTGGCCGGTGGGTGCCGTCGTTAAGCATACGCATGTGGCTTAATTGGGTGCCTGAACCTCCCCGGCCGCTCCAATGCCAGCTGAAAGCCAATTTACAGTGACACACGGCACGCTGGGGTTGTCACCTCAGCTCCAGCTGTGCCTGCCGGCACGTGCCAGGGCTCTGCCCAGCCATGTCCCCTCTGGATCAGTGGTGATGGAGCTCACGGGTACCATCCTGCTCACAGCCCGAGGATGAGGGTGAGCCCCAAGGACCAACCCACATGGGCTTTAAAAAAGGAAGGCACCGCTGCGAACCTTGCTTTCGTGCCTCCGTGAGCCCCTCTTGCCCCCCACCCCGGCAGCATCCCACGCCTGATTTTTCTCCTGGCCCTTTTCAGAACGAAACTGATGACAACCAGATCCAGCTGGTGGGAGGTGACGTGGAGCTGCCCAAAGAGCTGGCCAAGATGATTGAGCAGGACAACGAGGAGGAGGAAGAAAAGAACTCGGTGATCGGCCAGCTCAGCAACATCCAGAACCTGGACCTTGATTCCTTGAAAGACAAAGCTTCAGCCACGCTAGAGGACCTGAAGCAATCGGCCGAGAAATGCGCCGTGATGTGACCTGGCTGGACGCCCCCCTCCCCGTCGGTGTGACGCTGGGGGAGAAGGGAGGGGATGCAACGAAGGGTCTGGCAGTGGCTTTTGCCTGCGATGGGGACCCACTGGTGTTGCCACCCTTGCCTGGTGCGAGCCGGGTCCCCCTCCCGCGTTGCGCGAAGCCTCAAGTCCCTGACCCCGGTGTCCCTGATGTGTGGTTTTTTGTTTCTGTTCTCCAGTCTGAGGTTAAAGCAAAGAGCCAGCATGTGTGTGTTCCCCCCGTACCCCAACGCCTCCCCCTGTGCCTGTGGGTGTCTTTAGCCGGGGAGGGGGGGCGCAGGGAAGGAAAACCCCAGGCGACCTTGAGGTGTTATTGACCCGTGCCAGCATGGGAAGGCAAAGCCTTTCCAGCAGCGCGGTGGCCGTACATCATCTGTCTGCCTATGCATTTTGGCTGAGCCCCCTAGAAATGGCAGGGAGGCTCCAATCTGCTTTGCAAGGATGAGGCGCCGTGCGAAATGTGCCCCCCCAACTCCTGCATCCCATTCCCATCACATGAGGAATAGCATCCCATCCGTGTGAGAAATACCAGCTGCTTTGCCTCCTCAAAGGCATCAGCTGGGCAGGACCCGCTGTGTGACCCCATCCAGCCCGGCAGGAAGGGGAATGCAGAGGACCAGGGGGACAAAGCCTGAAATGATGCCAGAGAGGAGTAAAAACCCCTCGGTGCTCGCCTGAACCCTGAACCCTTGAGCGGCAGTGGCACACCTCCCCTCTCCCGGGGTGGGATCTGCTCGTGTCCTTGTTCCTTCCAGGAGAAGAACAAAGTGATAAGGGAAAAAAAAAAAATCTCTTCCTTCTCCGTCGTGCTGTGGTCGTGTGCTGTGCTCAGTTGAGTGTCCCTCCAGCTCCCATGCCGTCCCCACACCGCCGTGCTGTTGTAACCGGTGGAATAAATACCAGGAGATGTCTATGCATTCCTTTCTCTCCTTGAGCTGTGCTTTCCTGATAAAGGTTTCGGGGTGCCCCAAGGTACGAGGGGCACAGAGAGGTCGAGTGGCGGGGAGCAGTGGTGGGAGCACGAGGGAGAAATCTCCTGCGGCATCATCCAGGAGAAAGCATCGCGCCTGGATGTGGCCGGGTGTTTTGCTGCATTTTGTGCCGAAGGGATGCTACGAGCAGCTCTTTTGTCAGCAGCCGGGTGTAAAAGCAAACAGAACCTCCAGATTTCACAGATTTTTTTGGCTATTTTAGTCAAAAAGCCTTCAGATCGCTCACCAGCTCCCCGCCTCAGTCTCGCGGGCACTGCGGGATGTCAGCGGTGCTGCTCCGAGCAAGGACACGTCTCTGCGAGGACGAGACCAGGTGGGACTTCCAGTTGGAGCAGTTCTGGCCCGCTGGCATCCCAGCGAGCAGCCAGCTCCCGCGGCGAGGCTTCCTGGAAAGAGCTGGCACAGGCTGGGAATTCACCGCCCCAAATCCCTATGGAGTGGATTAACTGTGGTTTGCTTTTGTGAAGGGAGTAGGTCATCCAGGAAAACACAGGAGAGGGTGCTAGGAAGCTGCTATTATTATTATTATTATTATTATTATTATTATTATTATTATTATTATTATTATTATTATTGTAACAATAAACCATCCTGCAGGTGAGCGGGATCCCCACCGGAGCAGAGGGAGGGAGATGGGGGATGCAGTCCTTTGGTTCACCCCCACCCATAACCAGCGTAATCCCACCAGGACGCAGCCCAGACCCTCTCCCCCACCATTTATTCCACCCCCCTTCCCCACTCCCCCAGCCGCAGACCCCCAGCTCCGCTCCGTGCTCGTTCCCAGCCCACGTGCCGCCCCGCAAAGGCCGCGTGAAGCTCGGCGGGTTTATTTTAGGAGGCACCATGACCCCCAGGCATGTGAAAAGCAAGCAGCTCACGCTCTCCCTGCTTGGCTCTCCGCGACGTGTTAAGCCTCGGCAAAGCGTTCCCAGCAAAGCGTGGTGAGCTCCCCGGGTGCTCCCAGCCCGTGCTGGGGAGGAGAGCTTGGGATGGGGGGGAGCAGGGGCAGCAGCCCCCCTCCTGCCTGTCCCCTGCCCTTCGGAGGACACGTCCCCTTTGCCAGCATCCTCTGCTGCCGGGTTTCTGAGCATCCCTGCAGCCGAGCATCCCAGCCGCCTGCACGCGGTACGACTGCTCTGGGCATCAACACACGGGCTAAAAAACCTAAAGCAAAGAACTAAAGCAGAAAATCTAATTTTTTTTTTCTCTCCTACACTACAAACCCCTATATAATTCCCTAACGTGTGTGGCCAGGTTTGGGGTGGATTTGTCCCAGTAAGCCCTTACTGGGTGCCAGAGGATCTCTGCGGGCAGCTGAGCAGAGAAATATACGCTCCACGGGTGGGCAGAGCCCCTGCCCTCCTGCCCCAGATGCGGAGCATCCCCTCGCCACGCGGCCGCAGGACCAGGCTCCTCTCCGCTGGTGAGCGCAGGACCATGCGTGTGGTTTCCCCGACAGCCACAGCATGAAATGAGCAATCGTTAAAGCGCTGAAACAAATGAGCTGCCATCGACGGACTGGGGAATCTCAGCTGAACGCTTCCTTCTTTTTTGGCAGGCAATTAAATTGCCCTGCCAGCCACTGTGGGAAGGGACAGCCCCATCCATCCCACTGCAGCTTCCCTGTGCCACCGAGTCCAGATATTTGGATTAATCCGGATTAAAGAGCACAGAGGAGAGCCCAGGATTGGCTCCACACACTGACCCAGCTTTCCCCAACACACTCTTTGAAAGCGTTTGACCTCACGTCACCCACTAACCCGTGGGCTGGCACAAGGAGGGCGATCGACCCACCTGCTAGCCCTGCATCCCTCTCTGGGGGATGATCCGCACCCGAAAGCCATCCCGTGAGTGACAGACGGGAGGCTCAGGATAGGAAAAGCCCTTTTGCAAGGGTTGGATGGTGCAAGGAGACTTTGATGCCCACCCCAACTGTGATATCAACGGGAGAGGGTGGCCGGAGCCATCTCCACATTGCGGACTGCTCGCTTTGTGCCTCCTTCCCTCCAGCCCCCACGGTGACATTTCGGCAGCGCTTCGCAAGCCCCAACGCAGAAAAGACTGGCGTCCGGCCCTGACGCGAAGCTGAGGCACCCCCTCCCAGGTCCATCACCCCCCGGGGAAGAGGCCGGAGCCTCTCCCCGCTTCAAAAGGCTCCGGATGTGGCTGCGTCTTCGGCAGAGCGTAAAGGCAGATGCGATTATCCGCGCCGGCTGCTGCAGCCAGCCGGTTCAGCCATCCCCGGCGGCTCTGCGCCAGCCACGGGCCGGGGGAGGGCAGGGGCTCCAAAAGCTCTTTAAAGCCTCAGGATATAATCTCTGCTCAGAATAATAATAATAATAATAAAAAAAGACACAAAAGTGCCTTGCCACATCTGCCTGGGAAACTCTCCAGCCGCAGCTCGGAGCAGCCGGTGAAGGAGTAGGGAAACCACGGTGTGGGGCAGCACTTGGGGGGAAGACAGCCTCAGGAGGGGCTGTGCTGGGGTCAGAGCTCGGACCACCCCCAAAATCACCCCAGCCCCTCTGCCTTTACCCCCACACCTCCCCACCTGCCATAAAAATCTATCGGAGAAAAACGTGATTTTACATAATCTTTCATGTTGCTCTGCTCGCAGATTTACACACACACACAAAAAAAAAAGATCTGAAGGGAAAACAAGGTCAAACCTTGCTTCAGCTGCCTCGGGTCCCCAGGGAGTACAGGCACTGGCTCCTGTCCTGGGCAGGGGCACAGGGACAAAGGGGGACAATGGCTCCAGGCACGCTGTGCTCAGCTGGAGACCCCTCTTGGGTCTTAAAGCACAAGCCCGAGACTGAAGGAGTTGGAGAAACCCAAATAAAGTGTTTATTAAAAACAATAAATTACATTCCCTTGCAATACAGTAGATTTTGAGACAAGTCCCTCGCTTTGCAGGACAAGCAGGCCTCACCACCCCGGGTGAGTGACTTCTGCGGGGCCGGGGGGACGTGATGTGGAGAATCAGGTTGTCAGAGCCCTGAGGAGCAGAGCAGGCAGGACAGCCAGGCTCTGCTTTCGGGGAGGTATCGCTGTCTGCAGCCGTGTGACGCCGTCCCTGAAGGGGACTTGACTTCTGCTCATCTCTTTTACTCAACGACTACACCCGCGGGGGAGCACGCACAACCAACCAGTCCCCGCTGAGCACTGGTACCACCTCATGACACAAATGATGACCGCAGTAAGTACCTGCCAGACTCCAGCGCAGGCAGGTTTAGGAAGTGACGAGCCTTGACCCCGACCCTCCAGCAGTGAGAGGGAGGTAGGGCTGGGCCGGGACGGTGCGATTGGGTGCTGGAGGCCGGGCGCGCGGCGGTGGGCGCAGAGAGGTAGTTGCTGGGTGAGAAAGGCACAGCGGAGGGCAGGCGCCGGCAGCATCCCCGGCCCCCTGCCTGCTGCCACCATCACCAACAGCCTGCAGCTACCCGGCGGGGCTGCCAGGGTCTGGGTTGTGCACACGCTCAGGGCTCCCCAAGAATTTGGGAGGGCGAAGAAACATCCAGCCAAAAAGGCAAGAGACGTATGCGACTGGCAGGGGGGAAAATTCCGCTGGAGCCCGCTGCCAGGATAAAAATACCCAGCCCGTTGCAGCCAGCGGAGGGAATTAGAGTGGAATAACCCGCCCGCCGCCGTCAGGGGAGGCAGCAGCAGCAGACGGTCGAGGCAGGGCCGGGAGGGGACTCCGTCGAAATGAGTTGACGCCAGCACCCGGGAAGAGGGGCAGATGGCCCTGCGGACCCACCCATGGGACCCTCCCGGGGCGGGAGCCCCAGGGTGAGCCCCCGAGGCGGTTACCCCAATGCGGTGGGGATGAAAGCCTCATCTTTCCTCTCCACCCTGCTGTCGGCATCTCTTCGCGCGGCAACGCCGAGGCAAGGAGCAGCGTCCCACGGGCCGGCGCCCTGGCCTCACTGCAAGGTACAGGCTGCGTGGGGGGGACGGAGGGCACTCACTGGGCTGCGCACGCCACCGCCCAGCCCGGGTGGGCTCCCGGGCATGGACCACCCCAAGCCGGGGTCGAGCAGGGCGTGCCAGGTCGGGATTACCCACGGGCGGGAATATCCCCATGGCTGCGGCAGCTGCAGGGATATTCCCAGCAGCTGTAGGGATATTTCCAACAGCAACCACAAGGCAGGACGCTTCCCCAGGCCCCTTTACACTAAGCCCCCTTGGAAGGGACAAGAGGGGACAGAGACAGGGACTCACCGCTCCGGACAGGCTCCGCCAGTGCTTCCTTGCCCATGGACTGCGCCTCCCGCATCTGCCATGGAACAGGAGTGTTTTCCAGCCTGTAAGCCCCCCCAGCACGCTCCAGAGCCCCCCACCAAGCAGCCGTACCTTCATCTGATCCTTCAGGTACTCCGCTCGGGCCATCAGCATCTGGATCTGGCGGAGAGACGGAGCGAAGCCCCTTCAAAGCTGTGCCAAGGGGAGACGAGCCACCGTCCCACGGCTGACACTCACCTCGGCATGGAGCAGCTCCCGTCGCCTTCCCGCCGGTTCCGCTGCGGGAGGGAAGAGGGGCGCACCGTTAGCCGTGGGGCGCAGGATTTGTGGTCCCCTGCCCCGCAGCGCTCGCCAGGGCGCCAACTCACCAGCCAGGACGAGCAACAGCTCCCCCAGGCTCTGCTGGTACAGCTCCAGCGTGTCACCCTCATCCTTGCCTTCCTCCTCCTGTGGAAGAGCCCGGCGGGCTGGGCTGCAGCCAGGGCAGGGGGGATACACCGGTCCCCTCCCCACCCAGGTTTGCTCTTTCCCCTTCCGCTCGAGGGGAGAGAGGACGCCCAAATCCACGACTCACCTTAGCGATGGCAGCAGAAGCCATTTCCAGCGCAGCGCGGAGCCGAGGCTTGTCCTTGGCCATCTCTGCATGGGGACATTGCAATGGGGAGCACCCCAAAATCCCACTGGGTGCCCCCTTCCCACTCTGA
This sequence comes from Ardeotis arabs, assembly GCA_011801015.1. Classification (NCBI taxonomy): domain Eukaryota; kingdom Metazoa; phylum Chordata; class Aves; order Otidiformes; family Otididae; genus Ardeotis; species Ardeotis arabs. The sequence goes on from JAAGAY010001640.1 coordinate 41,873, forward strand.
CATTGGAGGGGGGTTCCCCCCAAAACCGCTACCTTTAAGGAGCTCTCTGGCCGGGTTCTCTCGCTGCAGGAGGCTCTTGCTGCTGGAGGTGACCAACGCCTTCAACTCCTCTGCTCGGGAGATGTACTGCCCCACCTGCCCATAACGGGGGGGTCAGGGGACCCCTGCCACGGGGGACAGAGCATGGGGGGGCACCTCACCCAGCTAAGCCGGGAGGGGATCCTGTCCCCCACCTCCCCATAGATTTTTGGGCTCACCTTGGCCCGGATGGCTTCTTTCCGGCGAGCATCGCTTTCATCTGCAGGGGAAGAGCGACCAGACACTGGGAGCCCCCCACAACGCGCCCAGCACAGCCTGAGACCCATGCAGCCCCCCCGGGGGTGGACTCACAGTGCAGAGCTGGCACAAAATACTCCAGGGCTTTGCAGTACAGGGAGAGGGCAGCGGACGCGTCCCCCTCCTGATCCTTCTTCACCGCCTCCACCACCAGGTCAGTCTGGGGGAGATGGGGGAGGCTCAGGGCTCGCCCACCCCCCCACATCCCTGGGGACCGGCACCCCACTCACCGCCTTGCAGAGGCTCTCGGGGCCAGGGACGTGCTCCATATCCACGAAAGGGTGGGCAAAGAAGTGCTCGAAGGAGATGCGTTTCAAAGGGTCCCTCTCCAGGAGCCGTCCTAAGAGATCCCGGCACTCCGGGGAGAGCAGCGGCCGGCTGGGCAGCTGGCGAGGGAGGGGGGCTGAGACCACCGGCCCTGCCACAGCCCCGCCATGGGGACGGGCTGCAAGACCCCACCTGGCTCCGACCCATCCTGCGTTACCTCGATAGCCCGCTCACTGCGGATCTTCTCCTCGAGCTCGGCAAACGAGCGGGAGGCGAAGGGCGGCCTCCCAAAAAGTGCTTCTGCAGAGGGGGAAAAAGGGAGCAGTGGAGGGGCGATGGAGCAGGGAAACCGGCCCTGAGCCAAGCCCTGAGTAGGGGGGGGAATAAAAGCAAAAGCCCACCATAAAGGATGACGCCCACCGACCACAGGTCCACGCGGGCGTCGTACTGCTGGCGGCACACCATCTCGGGGGCCATGTAGAGCGGGGAGCCCCGCAGCACGTGCTTCTCGTCCCATGGCGACATGTGCTGCGCAAAGCCGAAATCTGTGGGAGAAGGGGTGAGGAGAGCCCGTGGGAGAAGGGACAGAAGGAATTGTCACCCCCCACATCCTCCGGCCCCTCCCAGGGGACCCGCCCTGACCTGCCAGCTTCAGCTGGGGGTTCTCCGGGGAGCTCAGCAGGATGTTCTGTGGCTTCAGGTCCAGGTGGGAGATGTTGCGGTCATGGAGGAACTTCAGGGCGCAGGCTGGGTGGAGAGGGGGTCACCACCACAGCCCTGCCCCCTGCACCAAAATCCCCAGGCAGGGTGCCCTTACCGAGCTGCTGCAGGAAGACGCGCGCCACCCTCTCGGGCAAGATCCTGCGCATCCGGATGAAGCGGGAGAGATCCCCCCCGGCACAGAACTCCATGATCAGGTAGATGTGGTCGCTGTCCCACTGCGAGGACTCCGTCACACCACCCCGGCCAGTCGCACCAGGCATCCCACCCACGCGGGGCCCTCTGGACCAGTTTGCCCAGTCGCTGGCACCGAGCCCCAAGGACAGAGCCCGGTGGAGGTGGGACAGACGGGTGCTGGCTCAGTGCCCCCCCTAGGAAGCCCCCAGCCCCACCTGAAAGTCCTTGAGCTCCACGATGTGCGGGTGGCGGATGGTCTTCAGGATCTCGATCTCCGTCAGCAGGTTCTCCACCGACGCCCGGTTGAGGCTCCTCTTGCTCACGCACTTGATGGCCACCACCTCACGCGTGTCCCTCTGCCACGGGGAGCCGACACTGCAGCTCCCCCACTCCACCCAAACAGCCACCCCGGGGGTCCTCCCCAGCTCGCCACGGGGGTCCCGTCTGGGGAGGCGCCCCGAGAAGGTGAGGGGAAGGGAAGGATCCAGGCTGGGGCTGCGGGTCCCATACGGGCGCTATACGGACGGTGCCCCGCATGGGGGGCTGGGGAAACGGGGGGGTCCCACGCGTAGGAGGGGGCAGATTGGGGGCCGCCCCTACCTTCCTGTAGGCCTTGTAGACGGTGGCGTAGGTGCCGGCGCCGAGGCGCTCGGTGAGGATGAAGCCGTCCAGGCGCGGGGGGGCCCAGCCCGGCCCCGCCATGGCCCCGGCAGCGCTTCCGCCTTCCCGGCGCGCCCCGGCCCTGGCCACGCCCCCATCGCCGCATTGACCACGCCCCATCCCGACTTGGCCACGCCCCCACCCACACCTTGGCCACGCCCCCCAGCAGGAGGACGATATCATTTCGAGCACATATACATTTTATTATTATTTTTTTTTTTTTTAAACAGGAAAAGATCAGACACGAGGGAAGAAATAACAATACAGGAGGAAGGGGGTGTAAAAATGCCGATTTGCGGATGAGGCGGCTGGGAGGCCCGCCCGGCACACGCTCTGACAGCAGAGGATGGGGTACAAAGTGCACCCCCCTCCCGGGCAGGAGCGGACAGAGAGGGGCAGCACAGCAGTCAGGTCTGCAAGTGAAACCCCCTCCCGCATCAACGGAGAGCGAGCGGGGGGAAATGTCCCCACCACACCCTGCCACAACCAGCACGTCAACCCCTGCACGCCATCCACATCCAGAGGGACAGCCCTTCAGCTTTCCAAGCTAAAACACATCAAACCAGTTCTTTCCCAGCGGAAAAAAAAATGCGTGGCAGGAGGAAGGCAGGGAGGAGCTGTCCCTGGAGAAAAATCCATTCACACTCTCAGCTGGCAGGCTCTCAAGGTTACGTGCAGAAGGATGTCGCAGGCACCACACGGTGTTTGAGCTGGCTTCTTCAGTGCCGCTGCTCCCGAACAGCAGAGCTAGCAAGTCAAACAAAACCCCTTTTTCCCCTCCTTCCCCTGGTTTAAGGCCACGGTGAGGACTCAGCCCCCACTGATCCCCTCTCCATGCCTGGGGCCATGGGTGCTGGCAAAGGGGCGTAGGAGCCCCCGGGGCCATCACCTACAGGATCCTCGCGAAAGCGGAGCGGGGGATCTGCCACAGGGAGACAAGGAGAAAGCTGTTTCCCCTCCACTCTAACGCTCCCTGTTCCCAGATTTTCCTTCGTGCCACATCACTCCGACTCTCAGGAAGCCCAGCAGTTAAGAGGTCAAAAATGCAGCATCGTGTAAGTGTAATAAATCGAAAGTACAGTTTCCGCTCTTAAAATTAACGACAAACTACATGCAAGTTACAAAACCCCCCAAAACAGCAGATAATCAAATTCTTCAGAGCAAAGGTCCATAGAAGAGAGTAAAATCAAAAACCTGCTTCCCCTCACCTTCCCGCTACAGACAGGACAAGGGGAGGAAGAGAGACAAACACTCGGTACATCCTGGATAGAGAAATATATTTGCTTCAGAGGATGTCTCCCCTATCTCTCCGCAGCTTAACACAAGACAGGGAAAACTAATCATCATAAACACAGGCCAGCTGAAGCTAAAAAACCAGACCTCTTCTCATCTGGAGTCGGCATCACAGAGCTAACATGGTACTCCCAAAAAAGTGCATCTTTAGGAAAAAAAAAAATAATAAATGGTTGGGGTGACGATGGCAGAGGAAGCGAGGGGGAGACAGCCCCAGGAAGGGCTAGTTTCCCCGGAAAGCACCCTGTGCGGCTGAGGAGGCCACACCAGCCGCTGCATTCTGGAAGCCCCTGTTGGTGAGGATGCCTTGGGAAAACTCTTCCTGGGCCCTCTGGAAACTGGCTCCCGTGCGCCGATACAGGGAATGCACCTGGGAATGAGAAAGAGGGGGAGAAAAATCAGCATGCGGTTGTGGGCTTGCTGCACACACCTTGCTTGCCAGATTGCTTTCCCTCAGCCTCATCGCTCTCTTGGCAGCTAGAGAGGATGGGCTGGAGCCACTGGCCTCATCTCACCCAGCACATCATGCTGCAGATCTCAGGAGATCCTCATTTGTTCTAAAAAGTGGAGCTCTCAGCAAAACGGCGGGTATCAGACCAAAAGCTCCTCTCCCCGCACTGTGATGGTATAGACACTTAGCTCCTGCACTTACAGACACTCGCAGGACCTGAAGGTGTCTGCAACTACAAGCACCAGGTATTTCAATTTAGGAAATTTCAATTTACAATTTAGGAAAAAAGGAGGAGGAAGCAGTAGAAGCAGGACCAGTTCAGCCATCCTTGCCTTCCCCAAAGTGATATTTCTGCTGTCAATTGCAGAAAAGCAACCCTGGTGTGGTCAATCAGAAGGAGGGACTTGTGTTTGGGAGCCAGCAGCAAGACACTGGTTTGGATCCCACCAGGCTCAGAAAAAGTCCCACAGCGTTGTGGGACCCAAAAAACCAAACCAAACCACAAAACAAAACAAAAAAAACCCCACACAAACCAAAAGTCATGGCCTTCTCAGCTCAGCCAACTCTGGGCAGCCTTAAGCTAAAGGGAGGTGAAAGAAATTTGATGTGTCTGAAGAGGGTGACATTTGGGACCTTGCTGGCCATCTTCTCTGAACTACTTAATCTAAGTGAGAGCAGCCAACGCAGCAAGCCTTACTACACCCTCCTTTCTTCTAACGCACATGGCTAATGGTGTGCCTTACCGAAGCATGCGTGCCTCTTGTTCCCTCCCAAAAGGCTGCTTTCCCACCTGCAAGCCCCCCGAGTGTTCAAATGACTTGGCATGGATGCAGGAAGCACAAATACTTTCACTAAAACTCTTGACCTGACAGTGCCCTGATGACATCTTCAGAAGAAAGCTCATCCCTACAAACAGCGGAGAGGAGGTGGCAACCCCAGGACACTCTGGTAGCAGGCTGACCTGCAGATCTGCGATTCAGCCAAGACCTCGCCTTGCCTCCGAGCCACTCACCTGCTTCAGGAGGAAGAGCGAGAGAACAGCGCAGAGCGTGAAGAATCCTGCCACCACCATCATGATAACAGCCACGGCCAGGTTCCCGTGCAGCTCGGACAGTGCTGCAATCCATCCGCTGCGAAAGAGAGGAGAGCAGGGGGCAAGGTTACAGGGAATTGCAAACCCAAACATAACGGCTGTGGAAACAGGGAACCAGAGCTCATCCAGGCACTCGTTTAGGGGCCAGAATTCCCACTATCATTTTTAGAAGCAATCCACCTCTACACAAGAGAATCGTTACAGCCCTGGTCCCTGGACCACCTCCCTTAGGCAGCAATTGACACCCTTGGAGCCATCATAAAAATCAAATCATTTCCATTAACACCTTAAAATTCAGCCAAACAGTGTAAAGATAGGCTGGTACATCTAAATTGGAAGAGATCAGCTGGCAGATCTGGAGCCTAGACTTATGTATCACCATGAGAGCTCTGCCTGGCCAGGGATGTAAGTGTTGGGAGAGGAAGGAAGGGATGAAGTCAGAGCTACAGAAAGGAGGAAACTGGCAGTTGTTGAAGAGAAGGGGCAGGGAGGATGCTAGGAATTATCAGTGCTTGGCTGTGGGTGAAAAAGCCAAGATGCCTCACTCAAAACACTCTCCTGGGTCCTGAAGAAAGGAACCTTTCCAACTGCTAAACCAAGCAAACTGCCTGCCACCAGGAGACAGGGAATCAAGTGAGCCAGACTGTCCCATTTGATGTGCTGCACAACTCAACCATTACAAGGAAGTGGAAAGGCACACCATGCACTACAGCCAAAAATAAATGCGCTGTCTGGCTCGAGGAAACACAGCAGAAAGTTCAACGCTCGCTCTCCAAGTCAGACTGGAAATGGAGTGTCCCCTCCCAGTCCCCCATGACTAAGGCAGCACCAGCCAGCAGGGGAGGGAGCACGAGGACAGCTTTGCCCATGAGGCGTTCCGCAGGCAGCGGGCAAAAATAGACAGCAGCTTCACGGCGCTCACCACCTGAAGGCTCCCCCTCAGGAGAAAAACCACTAGCTGCTAACCTTTCCGCTGTTCACAGCAACTCAGGCATCTGATCCGCAGCCAACGCAGCACGGCAAAAAGAAAGCTGGCGCTTTCACTGCAGGGGGCAACTGCTGAGAAGAGGCCTGTTGGACACACTCCAGACTCACCCTTCTGTACAACGCCATCAAGAAAGGGTGAGGATAAAACCCTCTCTGCTTATTTTTTTTAAGCATAGCCCACCAACAACACACTCCAGAGAAATTCAGGAAGAGTTTGGGGACAGAATCTGGCTGCTAGTAGCAGTATTGAGTTAAGATGTACCCAGACTGCGGGTCAGAGATCCCTCACCCCCATGCTACAGCCTCCATGAGAGAAGGCTCCATTTGAACACAAGGCCAACATTTTAACACAGATGTGGCCAATACGAGAGGCTCAGCATCAAGAAGGGATATCATATGTATTAAGTAAGGGTGGAGGCAGCAGAGGAGGTGTGGGAGATTTCTCATACTCCTTTCAGCACTGGCCCACAGCAGAGTCTCAAAAGGTACGTGCCTCTGCTGGGACTAGGATGGGAAGAGCAGAGGAGAGAGGCAACCCAGCTGGCATCTGCCAAAGCCGTGTACCAGGTGGGAGAGGAAAAACACAGGAGAAAGAACAGACAGCTGTCAGAAACAGGCCCCAAAGCTCCTGACAGTCACAGCCCTGGTGAGAAAGAGCATTCATGCAGAGCTGTGACATGGCAGCCCCTGAAGCCAAGCTTACCTGTCTCCCCAGCCAGGAATGCCGACAGCCTGGATGATGTAGATTGCTATTTGGCAGAAGAAGATGAAAAAGAAGACGAAGAAGCTGAACGAGCTGTCAGACCTGCAGGAGAGACATTAGCAGGAATGAAATGCAGGGACATGATTCCTGTACAGATTCCCTCCTCTAAGAGGACAGAAACAAGTTCAGTGAACCCCTCGCTCCCAGGGAAAGTCACTAAGGGGAGGTGATTTCAGAAGGAACTCATGCAGCAGTACAGCTTACAACACATCCACTGCATACCGCAAAACCACCACTCTGCCTCACGCAAGATGGGGTGAAGGCAGCTTCCCTAACACACACAGTGTGCTCAACACACAAATGTACCAGTTTCTCAGAAATTAATAAAAAGTAGGGCCCTATGATTGCCTAGGCTTGGACTTCAGATGAAAAGCGATTACCATAATCAAGTTTTACCAGATACTTCTCACATGTTTAGGAACAAGTGGGTTTGATCTATTCAATGATGCAAAGAGCTGGAAAAATCCTGCAGGCAATATACGATCAGAACAGACAAAACCAAAGCTCCTCCCACCAAAAGATATGTCCCTGTGACAGAAGAAAACAGTACTTGCCTGAAAGCCTTGTAAATTGGTCGGTACCAACAGAGAAAGGCACAAGGGGTGAATAAAATAAACCACAGGATCGAGAGACCAAAGTCTACTCCTCTTTCCGTGTCGACTGTGAACCATGCCAGGCAAGCAAGCAGGTTTAGGAGCAGGGTAATCGAATGCACTGGTCAGGATGGGAGAGAGAGAAAAACACATCAGTAAGTTCTTGGAAAACTCAGAAGTCTCCCCAAGCATCCCTAATCTCTCGCTGATCACATGGAGCTCTGCAGAAATTAAGGAGCCTTTGGATCATCTAATTTCCTTCCCTCCCTTGAAAGGAAAACAGAGCTTAACCTAAGGACCTCATCTGATCCTGCTGCTTACAACCAAATCCCAACTCTTTTCAGAGCACAGAAATCAACAAATACTGACTGCACTATCCACTGTCTCTCAGAGTCTCAGGAGAGTTGTTAAAGTATCCCTTAAGCATCAATCAAAATTCTGTCCCAAACAAGCTATTCCCAAAGCATAAACTTAGAGTCCTTAACATTTGCCCTCATAAAAAAAGGAAGGGAGACATTATTTCACCCTTGCAGACAACACCTACAGAATTTACTGTAGGTCAAAGCTCAGCATTTGATGCAGAACCTTCTTAGAAATATTTTTTTATTGCAGCTCAAGCCGTTACTTACACATCCACAAGTAGTACAGCATCTTGCATATCCGCTGGTAGTCAGCTGGGATGTCGGCAGAAAAATCCTGATAAAAACACGGCTTGATCGGACATCTCTTGGGAAGAGGCGGCCAGTTGTTTTGCCTCGCTGTGGAAAGGAGAAAGGAGAGGTTCACTTGCTCTTCTCTCATTGACAGATTCATTCGCACGCCATAATTTGCAAGCAGCCTTCACTGACGTGAAGGCCTTGGGAGAGTTCAGGCCTTGGCAGGCTGAGTGGGCAGCACAGCAGGGAAGCGTTAACTCTGCTGCAGCAGCAAGGCAGGGCAGCCCAGCTTGAGGGCTGTCCTCCGTGGGAGGCAGAATTCCCCTGCAACGGCCAAAGGGCCATCGCAACCGCGGCCGCTCAGCACTACAAGTCCAGATACAGCCATTTAAAACCAAGGTGAGGGGAAAATATTGTTTTGCTGTGGTTGAGAGCCTCAAAACTGAGAAAAGATTTCTTGCTCTCAATGAAAAGCTTTAACGTGGCAGCATCACACAACAGCTCAGACACAGATATGAAACTGGTGTCTGAGGAACTCAACGTGGCTGAGTGCAGCTGCTGAGAGGGCAGAGACCCACCAGAGCTGGTGTCCAGCACCTCATGTCTGAGCTCGTTTCCCACCTTCTAAGTTATGGGATGACAGGTACAGTCCTAAGACAGTTGTCACAGCTGTGAAGGGCTAGAGGAAAGACACACGGCTTGTAAAATAGTTCACACACTCAGACAGGCTGGGCCTTCATCAAATCCTGACAAAGCAAGCAACCCCGGCTTCCCTGAGCACCACACTCATTGCGGGCAGGGCAGGAAGCACTACTCACGATTAATGCTGGCCGCGTGACTCTGCAATTCCCTTTCCTTCTTCTCCAACTCAGCTGCCTTCCTCTCTAATTCTGCCTGCTGCTGAAGAAGCCCAGCCTGTGCTGCCGCAGCCACAGCCTAAAGCAGGGGGAGAAAAAGGTAAGTCCTTCCCTAACTGAGGCAGTGGCAATACCACCAGCAAACACATCAGACGTCAAACTGGAACAGAAGCAAAGGCAATTCAGTAGCAAGCATTGAGGACAATTTGAAAGCTGAATACTCATGGCTGACCTGAAACACCTTGAGGCTTTCTGCCTTCCCTGCTGGAGGATAAAAACCAAGATCAGTGCAGAACTCCACACAGATGTTCCTCTCTTATCCCATGGGAAGACAGGGCTCTCAAGAGGCTATCCAGTCTGTTGCCCGTCCTCTGCGCCCGCCCTTTTCAGCAAAGCTGTGCTCCTCTTGCAGCTTCTTCTACCTCCCAGTTTGCCTCATTGCTCTGGGTGCCTTGCAACAGAGCAGTGAGCACAACTCCTGGGTTTACCAGGAAAATTCCCTTCCCAGCTAGGAGAGGAGGCTCAAAGGAAAGGCAAGACAGCTGTCTGCCACACCTCTTAGGCATCTCTTCTACCTGTTTGCTATTCTGAGAACTGATCCTTTCTCCTAGCAGCCTCAGCTCCTCTGCTCTTTGGATGAGGAGGTCCTGACAGTCAGGTACTTGCTAGCCAGTCTAAGCAGCGCTGCAACGTAAGGCGAGACTGCATTTACACTCCTGGAACAGAGCGTGTCTGACCAGTCACCAGAACTAAGCTAAAAGCATTAGCAGGATACGTTTCAGTGTTTGCAGAGGGAAGCCAGAGCAAACAGGATACCAGACAAAATGAGCTCTGCCCCCAAAGGGACAGGGAAAAAGGCATAAAAAATTACACATGTGTATTCCTTACAGAGATCTGCAAGGCAAGTTTAAAAGATCACTTGCAACCCCAGAGAATCCTCTTCCCCTCCTATTCCCACATGCCTCCAGAGGCCCACAGGAGCTCCTTCACGCTCTGCAGCCCAGCTCTCGGGAAGGCGGCAGCGAGGGGTTGCTGTACCTGGGGAGTGGGCTCCACAGACGTCTGCAGGACAGCGGGCTGCGAGTGGCCGGAGGGCTGCGTGGCTGGTGTCGTCCGTGCCGCATTTGTCTGCGTATAAACCGCAAGCAACAAGGCAAAAACATTACACGTGGCTTCTTTTAGCGAAGGGTCCTTCACATTTCAGCGCTACCAAACCAGAAGCTCTAGCAAGAAGCAATTCTGCATTTTCAAAAGTTTGTTAGTTTCTCAATGCACTGGGGGAGTGGCACCTGAAGATTACAGGTATTAGGCAAAGGAGAAGCAAAAGGGGATTTGGATAAGTTGTTTGAACTGCAAATATTGCTTTACCCTGGTTTCCTGTTCTCCTTTTCCCGTCTCGCACACGGTGGCAGCCAGGAAATAAGAATGAAGTTCTTGTAGCGATCCATCAATGGTATCAGCGCAGCAGTTCAGCGCCCAGCCCAAATAAATATTGATGCATCCTGCCACAAAACATCTTCCCCTTCACACTTCACAGAGCTTTACCGTGAGCCAGCAGTGCGTCTGAGAGAAGCTGTTCCATGCGAGCGGAGAGCTCCAGCTGGGAGTTTATTAGTGCTCCAGTGCAGTGGCTTGCAGCTTGCCACGCATGCAGTGAGCTACACTGTCCATGGGGAAATCAGCTGCAAATGCCTCACTTCTTTTTTTCTTTTAAGCTGCACCTAACAAGGGACCCAACACCACTAAAACCACCACCAAGACGCCAAGTGCAAAGACAAAAGGCACGTACCAGCTGGGAGCTCTCAGAAAAGGGGTTGAATTCATCCAAGCCACTTTGGCTGGTGTTTGTGAGCTGTGTCACCGAAGGATCCTGAAAGGAGAGAGCAAAGATAAGTCAGCATCAGACACAGGTCATCATCAGCCTATACGTTATCCGTGCTGCCCGCCTTCCATCCACTTGTTGATTGGGAAGAGGATGGGGTGAAACGCATCCCCGCCACAGGCGGATGGCCTTGGCTGGCAATGAATTTAAAGAACCAAGGAGATGACTATCAGCAAGACAAGATTTGTGGGCAGAAGTAATCTCCTCTTCACCCAAGAGGTATATTTGAAGAACTACAACAAGCTTTTGGCACAGGAGCCCCTTCTGCAGACTACTACCACTTACCTACAGCAAGTTATTCCTAATTTCCAGAGATCTGAAGCAGGACACAGATTCATTGACGCACGGATAGAATGTTGCTGGACACCCAGGACCACCTCCCAAACCTCACTTGGAACAACAAAGCGAGCGAGGATCCACAAAGCACAGCAGAGCCTCACAAAATGAGCTTCCAGGTACAAGTGATCCTGGCTGACAGGTGCCAGCTGCCACCCAGGACATTTGGACCAGCAACCTAAGATGCCAATGAGTGCTCTGAAAAGGCAAAACACCCAGGAAAGTTGAGCTGGAGGCGTGACACCAATTATTTTTGGAGGTTTTAATTCTGCCAGCGTAACAGCTGCATTCACCTGGACTCACAGCATCTCCTACTTGTCTCCAGCGAACAGCCTGATCGTTTAAAAAAGGCTCTCAGCATCTCTGCCCAAAACGCCCTTCTTCCCTCACCAGCAATGCACTTAGCTATTTTTATTTCTTCTTTTATATACACTACTTTCCATAAAAGATCCCTCTTTAACAGCCAGACTTGGACCTCTGGATGTTTCTCTCCCCAGTTATTAGAAAACAAGGCACTTTTTGAGCTCTGAAATTCTGCTGTGAGAGCAGCCTGGCAACCTGATAGCTGGGTGTGGGTAAAAAAAAAAAAAATTAGAAGTGGCTTTTTATCCCTCCCTCTCCCAGGAACCCGTGTCTCAAGATCAGTCATTTTCATTTTGTGGTTAATGGGGTGAGAAGCAATCGAGGCTGCGACAAGGTCAGAACGAGCAATCGAGGCGTGCAGAGGCTGCCCGAGTCCACGCGCTGCAAAGTCTTTTGGCATCTCTGCGACCCGCCGGGGCCATTCCGCGGGGTTTTAGCGCAGCCTTCTGCCGAGCAAGAGGCGAACGGAACGGTTAACGAGTTACCTCACGCCTCTCCTTGACAGCGGGCACTCCCTACGCAACAGGTTGCTCTAGTTCATGAATCACCTCAGGCTGAGGGATCTCAGATGAGATTTCGGATGCCGCTTGATGAAGTGCAACTCCCCAGCCAGGTAGGGCTGTAAAAGACGGGCAGCACCAGCCAAACCGCTGCGCTGGAAAGAAGGGCTGCGAGGACTCAAGGCACAGGTTTTTACTTCACTGCTTACTCTTCTGGAGGCTTTAGCTTAACCAGTTTCGCTGAGGCAGGGACTGTTGACACAAGCTTACAAGTCAGTGAACGCAGGATGGCTACTGTGCACCAGCGTGATACCCTTAATCCAGGCCAGGCGAGGTCCCAGCCTGACCGAAGTCCAGCAGAAGACAACTACACAAGGAAGAGAAACTCCCTTAACAGCACGGGAACAGGAAAGCTGCATAATCATCTGAAGAGCTTGAATGGTCAGTTCGATTTCAAAGGGAAACAACCTCTCCACAGCTTTAAAAAAAAAAAAATTTTTTACTTAATTAGGCAGTGCAGCCAAGGCAAGGCAGCTCAAGTTAACTTGCCTGCTATGGTGCAAGTGTGTTTAAAATAGATATACAAAGAGTAGGGAATTTGCAACAAAGCTGAAGTGTGTTTGGATACATGTTTGTGCCCTGAATAGGGCAGGAAGGAAAACAGCAGCTGTGAAACAGAGGGTGATACAAAGGCACCAGCTTCCACCAGCCTGGAGTATACAGCGTGAAAGATGAGTAAGCACGAGAAACAGAGGAGACAAATGAGAAGTTGCCCGCAAACTTCACATTTTACGGCTGTTTCCTGCAAGATACAGAGCAAAAGAGAGTTGACTCTCTTGAAACAAGCACAGGTCTCATCCTTCATGCTGTGAAACGTGGAAACAGAGACTTAACTCAGCCACTGAACCACCTGAAGCCATGTCACCCGGCTGTCCCTCTCCTTCAAGGAAGTAACTGCGTTCTCCTCTCTGCTCCAAAGGCCCCACACGCCTTTCCTCTTGGAGGGTTTAGCTGTTAGGATCCCCAGCTAAACTTCAGCAATTCTTCTTTCCTGCTTCAGAGCTAAAGAAAAGCCTGAGCACCCAAAAGCTCTCTCACTTCTCCAGCTATTCTGCTTGATTTAATAAGTAGGTCCAGTCACAAACTTTGTGCTCCCAGGTCAATTATTACATCGTCCTGCAGAACGCCAGTGAGCAGATCCCCACTGGTTGCCCTCCCTACCATCGCTCCCACAAGCGGCAGGGATATGTGATGTCATTTTTCATGACTTCAAATTCCCCAGCGCAGAATAATTTTGTGTTTGGACCAAACTGCACTGACATGAAGATTAAAACTGTTTTCAAACACGGTGTTTAACGCAACTACGAAGCTGCTGTCGCACTGTGCCAGCCAACAGAGCTGCCGGAAGATTTTGATACAACAGGTTTGCACAAGAAATTATATTATTCCACTTCTCTTCCCACAGGTTAAAGAACCAAAACAAAATGAGATGCCTCTCTAGATGAGATCAAGACAAGAGAACTCAAAGGCAAATCACCTGGAACCTAACATGGTTTCTTAAATATCACAGAATCTGCCCCAAATATTGCCAGTCCTGCAGTCAGCCACCAGCACGGAACCTCCCAGCACTGCCACTGCCTGGAAGATGCACTGAGCGAAACCTCAAGGATTTTATTATCAATATCTCTAAAAAGGACGGAAGTTTCCAGACCTGTCTGAAACTCGCAAAAAAAGTTCTGGAGGTGGCTGCCACTTATATCAGGTTACTGAGTAAACACAGGCAGTTAATAATCTCTTGTTAACCAGTTTGAATAAGTCACAGAAAGATGAGCCAGAGATATTTTTAATGGGACCAAACCAGCTTATTTTATACCAGGCTTATCGAACACCACGAACAAAGCCTGCTTGAAAGGCAAAGATCCCCAGTTACATCAGGATTCGCAGAGCACAAAGCGATATACTGGGATCCGCAACAAGGAGAGAAAACCCTCGTGCTCTGCCCAAGAGATATTCATCAGCACGACACGGCTGGGAGGGTGAAGACACTTCTAGTCTTTCAGCAAGCACTCCAGAGTGCGTGGAAGGGGATGTCAGCGCCTGCCGGGCAGGCAAACCGTTGCCCCAGCCCTGCACAGCACCGAGCCAGCACGCAGATCCAAACCTCAGCAGGGAACCGGCTCGTTTCATCAGATTTACTAGACTGGGGCAGCACAGCACTGTCCTACATTGTGAGATGCCATTTTCCAATGGGAGAGACAGGGCTTCGAGGCTCCGGGCAGCGGCAGTCAGAGATTCCTCATGTCCAGCTGCTGATGACTGGGGGAATTCTTCTTTTAAAAAAGGGACAAAGGTGAATATAAAACCTCACACTTGCAAAAGGAGGATGTAAAACCTGCCACACAGACCAGCTGTATCAGCAAAGAGCCATCAGACAATCACAGGGTGTCTGCAGTGTGACACACGTTTGTCCCCATTAAAAAGTAAGTCTGATATCAGAGTTACCCGCTGTAAATTGCATCCAATCTTTTTTGTGTAAACAATGAGTAAAGCGTGAGCACGGCCCTGCTCAGTCAGATACCGGAGCGGCTGCAATGGGCACAAAGCAGCAGAGTACTTCCTCAGCGCTGAAGCAATAAATCCCTACGGGAACAGCAACTGTACTTGAAGCCACCCTACGCTCCCCGCCACAGAGGGGATATTACACCGTCATCAAACCCGTCCCGAGACACACAGAGCGTGTTTAAACGGAGGTGAGGGAGAGAAGGGATTTTTTTCCTTCTCTTTTCACTTCGATTCCTCAAAACACGCAGCCTCGTAAACAAACAGTTTCTCTTTGGCTTGGCCACGAAATCAGAGGTCAGGAAAGCACCCCTCCCTGCAGGGCACGTCCCGGCCAAGCGGCAGAGGCGAGGTGGCGGCCGCGGCCGCTCGCTGGTGGGAGCCAGAGCCCAGACACCGGCTTCCACCCCCCGGCCACCCCAGCCGGGTGCCAGAGGCCGTTTGGCCAACTCCCTGCGCTAAGGATCCCAAGTTTCACAGCACGGAGGGGAAACCCAGGGAAAGCAGCCCAAATCCCGGGAACCTCACAGGGAATCCCAGGCTGGGGCCACTGAAAACCACCGCCAAAGGATGAATTTTGCCGCGCAGGCTCAGTTTTAAGAGCTGACGCTACCGTGTGTTAAAAACGGACCCCAGAGAGGTGGGGGGCGACTGGGGCTGGACGCACGGGGGGTGCGAGACCCCCTCCACCCCCCTAAATGGGGAGGAGGCTGGGGGATAGGAGGGCTCCGAGGGCGGGAAGGGCCCCAGCGCCAGCGAGCAGGGCCGGGGCGGACCCCGGCGGGACCACGCCGCTCCTGCCCGACCCCCGGGGGCAGCGGGGACCCCCGGGCACGGACAGAGGCGGGGGAGGGAGGCCCCGGCGGTCCCGGCCCCACAGCACGGGCCCCCCCTCTAATCCCGCCCCCTCTCCTCGATTGGCCGCGGCGGGGAGAAGCGGCGCCGCCATTGGCCAGCGACGCTTCAGTCAGTGCCACGTCCCGGCGGCGGGGAGGGGAGGGGGGGAAGAAGGGGCCGCCCGGTGCCG
>JAAGAY010001641.1:0-14603 GCA_011801015.1 Ardeotis arabs
GCCCCCAGTAGTTGTATGGTGCTCACCAGGAGGACAAGCAGAATATCCATTTTCCCACTATTCCTCGAGTGAGGGTCATGTCTTCCCTCTTGGGAACTTTCTAGCCAGGAAACGTCCTCTACTCCCTTATTTTGATAGCTGGATCCAGTCCTGCTTGCCTTAGGTAAGAGCAAACTGACCTGGCAAATTGTAGAAACAAGGGAGGGAGAATTTGCAGAATAAAAAAATAGATGTAAATAATGACATCTCTCTGCCATTCAAAACAGTGTCAAATGGGCACAGGCTTCCATTACAAAAGTGTGAAAATATTACCCAAGTCTTGGCAGAAAAAGTGCACTTTCTTTGGAGTCACTGGCAGTGCTTCCTCCCTGGGTCTCTTGCTATCAGAGCCGTGTTCCAAAATGGATTTTCATGCATCAGCAACATTTTTTTTTTTGCAGGAAGAAGTTTATTTGTTTTCTCAAAAGGCTCTTTTTTTTTTTCCCCCTAACAAAAGAAACCAACTCTCTGATGTATATCCCAGCCTAAAACCAGTTTAAGGTAGGCCATCTTTTGCTCAAAGTCAGCTATTGTAGTTTAGGTCAAATCCTGTATAGCTGCCTGCTTTCACTGTTGCCTGTGGTGTGTGTGTGCTATCAACTTAATCCAATCTCAGGAAACTTCAAAGGCACTTGCCTCTGTGCCTTGAGTAGTTAATTAAGCTGAATAAGATGGAAATTAGTAAAGGAATTATCAGGTGAAGGACTTGCTAAAGGGGGGGTAGCAATACATTGTGTTGAAAGAAGAGCTCCTGGGCTGGAGGGAGGTCCCACTTGTGGTTCTCAAGACAAGCCTAGAGCCCAGCCTGGTTAACAGCCCCATTAAGGACCAGCACACAAGAAAGGCATTCATTAAATTAATTGATGACACAGTGCTGGGAAAAGTCATCACTACTGAAGAAAATCGTGGCTAACCATGATGACCAAAATAATAGATACAGGGTGAAATTCCATATTCCAGAGTGTGGGGTGTACAGCTGGAGACTAATTGGTAGGAAATATCAAAGGAGAGAGTTGGGGACATACCAGTTGGTGGCAGAAAGTCTGTGAAATGCTAATGTGATGCATTTCTTAAAAAGGTAAGTGCAGTCCTTGCAGTATTCACAGCGTTATTTCCAGTGAAGAAAAGGAGATGTTCTTTGTAGTTCTGACTACCCACAGTTAAGAAAAGTTAATGCCAACCAGAATAGGTGAAGAGAAGAGATAGCAGAACAATCAAGAGGACTGAGAGTCTGCCAGGTATGAAAAGGGGAAAGTACCTTCCCTTGTGTAGCAAGGCAGCATAGATCCTGAGAAAATAGGGGACTTTGCATATAAATATCTCAGAGACTGAACACTGGGAAACAAAAACAACTATTGAAACTATAGAACCACATTGGCAAAGACCAAGTGGATAAAGAATGAATTTAGACCAGAAATTAAGAAAAGGAGTCCACCCATCTGAGGAGATGTTCTGGACCGTCCTTCCAGTAGGAGCTGGGAGGGCAAAATCTCTAAGTGCTGTTGTGCTGGGCACTGAGCAGGCCTAGGAGAGTACTAAATCGGGGCGATTGCAAGGCAGAGCTGGCACTTGTCTCATTGACCCACATCTCTTCAGTCCTATGTTCTCAGAACCCCCTGGACGCAGAGCGCAGAGGAGAAATCAGATAAAGCTATTTGGCTCCCCATTAATTGCAAAGTGGCTCTTTGGAGAGAATCCTAAAAGTTTAGAAGTTGTACTACCTAAAAGCATCATAATTCTTGCATCCTTGTACATTTGTTCACGTTGTTGTTTAGCTTCTAGGTAGAAGCTAATGATATCTCCATTTGTTCAGCCTTTTTTGCAGTCTGAGTCTTGGTTTCTCATGATGCCTCTTAGGTCACATCCACCAAACAGGGGCAGTGTGTAATGTGGGACAGACGTTGTAGAGGAGAGTGATCCAGAACACACAGGGAGGGACTGCAATATCCAGGGTGCATCAGGACTGAGGAAACAGCTACACGAGAGCAGCTGTTTCACAGGAGTGCGAAACTGTGAGGAGAGAGGTATCTCCCAAGGAAACTGCCATTGGGATTGCAGGGCTGTTTGCACATGGAGCCTAAGCCGCTTGGTCTTGCCGTGGTTATTTCCTTTGGCAGCACCCAGCTAAGGTACAACCTGGAGCGTATCATTGCTTATATCGATATCAGCTCTTCAGCACAGGCATAGGTAGTACTTAAAGTAGTAATGAGTATTAACAATTTTATAAATAAAATATCACTGTACTTGCTGAAGTGAATAAAATAGACATGAATGCATTAGATTTGGATTTTAATGGTTTTAATTTGTTGATGAATTATTCTCTTCTAATAGTAGTTTGACTGCAAAGGAGAGCATTAAAAACAACTGGAGAAGCGAATTGGTATTGGGATGTGCTGCAGTGTATTAAATGGGAAGCCAGCCTAGGAGGATGCTGTGTCTCAGATCAACAGGGCTGGCGCTGAGAGGGAGCTTTGCTCTAGTAGACATCCCCATGCTATTTCTTTCCCTATTTTTACTGTTCGGTGCCGAAAAACTTCTGTAGCATTTGCGCGAGGACAACACTTCTGTAGGTGCAGAGCACTGCTGCACTCCTTGGCTGCAGTGTAAGTCATTAGGAGCTCCTGCAGAGTCTACTCAGGGCTTTTTGGAAGCATAAGCAAAATTGAATTTTGCTGTCCCAGGGTGGAGCAGTCTGCTCTTGTATTAAGAATACAAGAATCCAATCATCTAATGCTAAACCTGCCTTTAGGAGCAGATTTCTTTTTAAAATCTGATTTTGGAATTAATGGCATCATCCAAGCAATATGTTTTCCTCCCTCATCTCCTCTGATCTGGTACTACTCTTTTTCCAGTTGTGCTTAAGAGTTTTTGTACCACGGTTTTCTGGTTAAAGCTTTAATAATATTCAAATCGAAAGTAATTCAGTCAGCTTTCTCCAGTTCTCGTATTTTTCTAGTATGCCTCTAAAATTTGATGGCTTTTGAAGAAAGTCAGATCTGCTGCATGCCTGAAGAGCATTTGGATTTTCTTTCTTCAGTGGCCTCTTCGTTCCCTCCTACATCCATTCCCACTCCATCATTATATCAGTTGAAGAAACCGCAGTGTGTCCCAGATGTTGAGAGATCAAATGGTATCAAAGAGCTTAGATAAAGTATTTGGTGCTGGGGAGGGTGAGGAAGGGGGAACTCAAAACTTTCCATTTTGAGAGACAAACTGCCAGTCCCTGACTTGCTGTTCACAGCTTCCCAATTTGAATCCAGAGTCATGAAAATGTGGAAACTGTGAAAATATGAGCTGTGAACACTGGGAAGCTGTGAAGCAGGGGAATGGGTAGGGATTTACAATCTCTCTCAAAGGCAAAGGTTATAGATTCTGATCGAAAACTTAATTCTCTGAGAAGTAAGTTTTTGTCACTACAATAGCAAGAGAAACAGCGGCCAAGGTTGCAGAATTGTCTCAATTGTAAAAAACTTTCATTTCTTTGCTCATAACTTTCTGGGATTTTTGTATTTGACACAGAAGTTTTTCAGATCTGGTCTCTGACAAAGGGCAAATTTTGTTTGAGCAAAGCTGGTTGTCTTCTTTCAGGCTCAGAAACTGGGAGGCAATAATAATAATGAAAACCCCAGACTCCCATTTCATTTTTTTTTTTAATACTTTTGCAGCAAGAGTGTGAGAGGGGATGTTTCATGTAGGAACAGCCTTGACTGAGGAGCTGTGCCTTTCATTGGCCCAGGGAAAGTTGACTGAATTTCTGGCGTTAGAAAATCTCCTGATGGGCTTTGCAGTGCTGTGAAGCCCTTAGCCGGCAGCAGTAAGCAAGGATGCACCTGTTTGATGGCTCTTTGAGAAAAATTCTTTAAAGGGGGAAGCCCCGGTCGTGGATTTAGCAGGTGACTCATAGGAAGGTATCTCTGGGTAATACACCTCCATTGTAAAATTTTTTGAGGCTGGCAGAAGCTGAGAACATCCATGGTTTTCCCCCATGGGTCCAGAAAATACGTAACTGCTTTCTTGTGACTCAGAGTGGAAACAAAGGCATCATTTCAGCCAGAAGCTGGCCCTTGCAGAGCCACCTCAGGCATTTGTGTACCTGCTCCCAGGGCTGGGAGTGCAGCAGTGGCTCCTGGAGCAAGCAAGGGCTTTAGAGCTCCAGCACTGGCTCCTCATGAGGCCTTTCCCTCCATCCCTGCTGTTCCCAAGGCTACCAAAGCCATGTGCTGTGGTGCACGAACGCAGACATAGGTTGAGCCTGTTGCTGCTGTCCTGGAGAACGTGGTATTGGCAGAGCTCGGGGCCTTGGGGATGATGTGTCTGGGATGTGACCTCTGTGGAGCTTCCTCCATTTGCTCAAGCCTGAGCTCATCACCCTAATCGTCCTTTGGGAGCCTGGACAGACTCAGCAGTGGTGGGCCAAGTGTAAGTTAATAAATCCAAAATGGACCTATTGGGGGTTCATTTTTAACTTTTATATAAATAGTGGGACAGCTATACTATTAGAGTTTTCCAACCACCGAGGTCACCTAAGGGTCCCCCACCCACCATGGCTACAGATAATGAGGTACTTCCCCTAGAATAAGTAATTGCAGTGTTAATTGGAGATACACGTGGTAAGCGTAGGAGCGGTGCAGGCTGAGATTGTAAGGACCAGGGCAGTTAGAACAAGCTTCTCTCCGTCCCTCTTGACAAACCCCACTTTTTAGTTCCTTCTAATGCTGCAAAATGGGCATTTAAATTCTCTGCCAGGTCGGCTATTCATCACAAACACATTGAGGCTTAATTGCTAATTAATTTTCCCTAGATAATGTAGATACATTTTTTTCTTTCCTCAGTGTGCGAAATCTAGAAGAACTTTCTGAGAACCAGTCACAAACGAGTTGACTGTAATTGGTGTTCTCTCACTTAGGTGAGAAGTAACAGTTCATCAACTCTTAATTAGTGTGGACTGTTTCGAGAGCAGTTTCCAATTTTTTGACAGAGAGATATACATCTTGTTTCTCCTGTAGCCGTACAAAGAAAGTAATTTTACCTTGAATTGACAAATCGGGCTGCGTTTGTTGGTGTTTTCTTCCTCCTGATGGTGAGTGCCAAGCTGTATGTCGTACCTGGATTGCTGAGCAATTTATTCGGTTAGCGTTGCTTGTCACAGAGAAAAGAGCGCTGATTATACAAGAAAGAGAGTTTGAGCTCCGTTTAATTAAATTGTGAATGGGTAACCAGCAGTGCTTGGAGTGATACATTAAGATACAGAGCGGCTTTTAGATAACTCATCAGCATCAGAAAAACTTTGTATTTTGTGTCTGTAGTAGGTGAATGCCATTTCTGTTCATTGTGCAAGTAGGAAGGCTGTGGCAACAGAAAAATGAAGCCTCCTCAAGTTAGTCCGACCCAAAAAAGTGTCCTGCCAGGACAAATCATCTGCCTGGCAGTTAACTGCCAGGAGGTGCTTGCAGAGGAAGATGACCGTGCAACACGAAATGGTGACATTGCAGCAGGACCAGCATGGAGTCAGCTCACAGCTGGGTCGGACCGGGCGGGCTGGGAGTTCCGGGCTGCAGCAACCCTGGCGTGGGCTCACACCGCTGTGATCTCTGTAGCCCAGGCTCATGTGCAATGCTAGGGTGGGAGAGAAATGCTGGATGAGAAGCATTCAAATTGTGAATCATCCTCTTGAGGGCTCTCACGTCTTGATGGAGCAGCCAAAATTTCCTAGAAGTGGGTGTATGCGACTTGCTATCCAGGGGACAGAGCCATGGCTGTACGAGAGGGTACTCAAGCGCTTTGCAGAAGCAGAGCGGGCTGCACAGCGGCTGATGAATCAGGCTTACCAGGATGGGTGCTATGCATGTGCCAGTAACACTTGCCAAGTTTTCATTACGCATTGTACAATTATTCAGTGTAGGTGAATGGTAAAAGGAAAGTTCTCACCTGTGTTAGCACCCTGCAGATCAGAGTGCTAATTTTGTCACAAGAAAAAATTGCCATGTGCTGCTGTCTTTGGGGACTGGCAATGGCTGAGCTGTTGGAGTGGGAGGTGATACAGACTGAAATGGGTCCCTGGGGCAGGAACGAGGGGCCCCAGGTTTTGCAGAAATCTCATCCTGCCCTGGCAGAGGGCTTCCCCCGGCAGCTGGGGCAGGGGAACGGGAGGTGGGACGTGGACAGCAGGGCCACAGGGAGAGGGCAGGTGTTGAACCGCCCCTTGTCTTAAGATTCAAGGGGATGGGCTTTGGTAAGCTCTGTTAGCACGTGCTGCTACTTATTAAACTGAGGTCCGTTAGCAAAGTACTTTTTAATGGGGTTTTAATCTGGTTTTAACAGGGAAGATGGACAAACACATGCGGATCAGTGATTTGAGAGATGGAGGGATCCCAGTACAAATGTCTGGAGATACAAACTGCTGGCCAGGCTAGGTTGAAAAAGAATAAATTTCTTCCAAAAGTAGACTTGAAAACCACAGTTTTTATGCAACATTTTAGATAACACATTTTTATTTTCTGCAAAAGTGATTAAACCAAGCCTCTGCTAAGACCTAGTTTGCTCACCATCTTTTAAAAGCACTGAAATAAAACTTCAAACTATTAAGCAGTACATGATTGTGGCTGGAGGAAGCCAGGCTGTTAATGCTCAGTGTCGGTTTGTTAAAATACTGTAAGAAGTTTCAGTTTCAGCAGCCTGTGGTGCAGATGCAGAGGGTGTTTTCACTTGCTCGATTTGCTTGTTGAGTTTTAGCTTCATTCCAATCTGAGAAGCCAATGTGAGATTATTAATGTAGGGAAGCTTCTATGGCCCTTCCAGTCTGTGAATATAACCAAGACCCATGGAAATGAGCTTTACTGGTTCTAAAATTTTAGAGGTATTTAATTGTACTCAGTGCTATCTTCTCAAAAAATACTTTGTTTAATAAAGATTTGCACATTGCCATATGTGGTTTTCAGAAGCTTTTATTTCTTTTCCTATATGCCTAGCACAGTGAAGTTAATTTATATAGCTAAATACATGCTGTTTGATTTTAATTGAATAACAGGTCCCTTCCAACTAGAGCTTATCATACATCACCAAAAAAAAAAATAGCAATTTAGACTTAAAGAATAGTATAATCAGACTTGCTTCAAAAAGGCCCTAAAAAGTACAAATATAATTGAAGTGAAAATTATTATTTAAATATTTTTTCCTCTCACTAACTTACATGATTATTAAAGTTGCTTATGTAAATCTATAAATTAAAACAGCCCAGTCCTGCTATGCATTCCCCACTGTGCAGTCCTAGAGGGCCTGCAGGTAGCTGACAGTCAAGAGGATGGAAGTACCTAAAGATATTGATATGGGAGGAGTCGAATCTGTCTTCTTTACCCTGCTGTAATGTAGCAAGAGAGCTGTATTTTGTCCCTTCTACGACCACTGAACCCAAGGTGTCAAGCCATTTAGTTGTTTGTACCTACACAAAAGCAGGATGCAAATCCAATAAGCAAATGAGATGGGAACATTGAACATGATAATGTTGGCTTCAGTTCAAAAACACTTGAGCACAACCCTGTCTTTAAATACATAATAAGAAGTGCCTGTTCGTGTCGCAGCGCTTGGGACTCTGGCACATGCTTTATGGGCTGTGCCTCAGAGCCAGGGTGGCTGTAATGGGGACTGTAACCAGGACTGATGGGGGCATCTCTGTGAAGGGTTGCCACCGTGGTTGGTGACAGCCCTGCTCCCTCTCACCGGAGCTTTTGAAATAACACGTCAGAAAATAAGCATTGAGGCAGGAAAGAAAGGTGGTTCAAACAAGTTGCACTGATTTCTCCAAAGGCAACTTCAAGTTGTGTGGTGGATCCTGGTGATTTTGGGTTGGTGGGGACAACAGCTAGACAGAGTAAAGCCACGTCCTCTTCAAGCCTGTTGGATTCCTGCTTGTCCGACTGATGCATCTACTTTTTCTTCTCTCTTCAGGTTATTTCCAGGATTTGTTGAATAAGTCAGAAAAGGCCCTTTATGATGCTTTTCCAAGCATATATGGAGAATTGTACACTCAAAACACAAAGGTCTTCAAGGATTTGTACAGTGAGCTACGCCGCTATTACCGGGGCTCCAACATCAACTTGGAAGAGGCCCTCAATGAGTTCTGGACACGCTTGCTGGAGCGACTCTTCAAGCTGATGAATCCGCAGTATCATATCACAGATGAGTACCTGGACTGCATGGTGAAACACGCGGAGCAGCACAAACCCTTCGGGGAAGTTCCCAGGGACCTGAAGGTGAAGGCAACCCGAGCCTTCATCGCAGCACGCTCCTATGCGCAGGGCTTTCTTGTGGGCAGCGACGTGGTCAGAAAAGTGTCTCAGGTATGTTGGTGTTCTTCCTTCTTCTCCATCCTCAGATTGACAGGAGCCTGTCAACTACTGCTGTTGAGGAGAGGAGTGTTTATTTCCCCTTATGTTTTCATTACAAAGCAAGTAGGTATTTTTCAGTTTTATAAAACAAACTGCTTGAGGGTTACCCATCAGTGGAAGGGAGCAGCAAGCCTGGACTTCTGCAGGCACTGATAGCACAGAAGCAGCGAGGTATAACTCACCACAAATCAGTCTTTAGCTCATTTTAACCTATGCAGCGGAGTGCCAAGGAGATGTCCGTTGCCCAGACTTTAAAGCTGTTCTGTTGCTTGCCTAGATTCCTCGTGCTTCCCCAGCAGGGAAATGGCATGCCTGTAAATCACGCTGCCTGGTTTTCCTCCTTGACGGTGATGGGATGTAGGGTGTGCAGAGCTGCCTTGCCATGAGCGTGCTGGGAATACCCGCAGAGAGATGTGTTTCAGCTGTCAGTGATGAGATTGCTGTGTCTGTTTAATGTAGCCGTGTATATTTGTGCTGCTTCTGTGTACAGAGAGGGCGAGTTTGTAAAGTGCGTTGGGATCTTCAGGGTTGAAAGGTGCTATATAAATGGAAATTAATGTGACTGAATCCAGAGTTCCAGGAGGAAGGAAATTGTCTGTATTCTTTACTGCAGAAGCAGCCTTTTAGAGCCAGAAGGTGATATTCGGGCTTTTCACATAGGTAGCAAGGAGAAAATCCATACTAAAAAAAAAATGACTTGCATATTGCATGTGGAGATGGCAATCAGCAGGTATGAGAATTGGGGCGTGATTAAACTGTGAATATAAAAATACGAAATCGCAATTAATTTCCTCGGAAGGTAAAGCATGGTAACGCGTAGCAGAGGACAGTACTATTTGATGCAGCAAATCCAGACTTTGATCTCAGGAAGAAACGTTAATATGGTAACAGTGACAAATGCTTTAATTTATCAATGTGGGACTATAAAACTGTTCAGCTACCCAAAAGCCTTCGTACATCTCATTAACAACATGCTCTCCTGACACTTAAGACAGATAAAAGTGGAGAATGGTGTAATTTCAGGGCGACCAAAGTAAAGTATTTTTCACAAATCCTCTGAATGGCAGAGATTTTGAGCTTGATGTGCATGATTCTGCCTTTAGCCAAGGTTTGGTGTGTAAAGCAGGCTGGTAGAGCAACTGCAGTCATGGTATTAGTGGAAGGGAAGGACCTGAGATACCAACATGCAGCATATTTTTTCTCTTACCTTCATGTAGGCATCTTACCCATTGGATTTTGAATCTGGTCACCCCCTTTCTGGATTCTCCTTCTCTTGGCGTTGCTTATCAAATGGGATGTGCGGTACATGACCAGTCACAGATCCTCCTTTTCCCTCTGCCTCCCCCTAAGCTGTTCCTCCAGGATGGAGGTTCTTCCAGGAGGGTCCCAGCCATTCCTCTCTCTCAAAAGAGCTCTTCCTGGGGTTGCAGTTAACCCGGCATGTTGCTATTGTAGCACAATCTGCATCAACTGTGTTGGGAAACCTCAGCGAAGCCTCCCTGAGAGCTGATTCTGTAATGAAAACCAAAACTGGCCCATTTCCCCTGTCTTCAGGACATGGATTTAGAAGTTTAGGCAAGAAGGGGTGAAAATTCTGAGGTGGGAAATCCATTTTATGGATGCCCTGGTAGCCCTTAGCCCTTAGCCTGGTTTATCCCCCTTCCTTTACCAGATGTGGATTTACACTAGTGCCAAACGGATGTGAAGTGCTGAACTTGACCCACAACTGGTGCTGTGCTTTTAGTCATCGTTCATGTTGCTTTATACTTACGACATTAGGAGAAAGTGTGTAAGACTTATTAAGATCAGAGACTGGGATTCAACTTTCCTGGCAGCAGCTGTCTTTGAAAATAACTCTTTGAGCTTAAATTTTGTACAGAGCAGCAGTGAGTGTTTTGGTCAGGC
Organism: Ardeotis arabs; assembly: GCA_011801015.1. NCBI lineage: Eukaryota > Metazoa > Chordata > Aves > Otidiformes > Otididae > Ardeotis > Ardeotis arabs. The sequence goes on from JAAGAY010001641.1 coordinate 10,329, forward strand.
AGTCTGAGAAAGCCAGTTTAAATGGACATTTAGAAACAAATTACCTAGCTTCAGGCTTCTGAAAAACTAGATTACTTTGGTTTTGTTTATTTGCAAATCCCGGAAAAGCTACTGATTTCTATTAAAAGCTTCCTGATTTCAGCTTCTCAAATACTTCCAGTTCAGTGTTTGTCACCTGTATCCTAATCGCTGTTTCAGGTCCTCGTGCAGAGTCTGCATTACTAGGCATCCTGGAGAAAGACTGGTGCTGTTTGCCAGATTCTCTGGCTGTCTTAAAATAGGGAAGAGCCTGGCCTGACTGACCTACAGGCAGGGATTTCTGTAACCCCTGCTGCCTCTCTGCTGTGCCCAACGGGCGTTTCTTCCCCAGCCTCTGGTTGCCTGGTCTCATAAGAAGCCATGACTTGGGGCAGCCCTTGACTGGTGGCTGGTGAGCATGCAGGGACAGGAACGGGAGCAGCGTGCTGGGAGCTCTGCGTCCTGCTGGGGATAAATAGCTTGAGGGCAGCCAGGGAGAAAATGGCAAAACCATTTTTCATCTTTACTGCCGTTCTAGCTTTTAAGGCAAAGTCACCCTGACAGACTGCAGGCTCTGACACCAAGATCTAAAGCTTTTAGTGCCGTGGATCCTGCCACCAACCTGGCCCCATGCTGACAGTGGCGGAAGCGCTGCCATCTGCGTGGCGGCTGAGAAAGGGGGCCCAGGGCACACAAGCGACTGACGCGGCTCTTGGCAGCATGGGCAGAGTGGCAGGGCTGGGGATGGATGTGCAGGGTTAGGGGTTATTGATGTGCCGCGCGTGGGTGGGGGTGTTGGGGCAGCACCCCTGTGTCCACATTCAGGCTGTGTGTTTCTGTAGCTGTTCTTTCAGCACGAGTTGCAGGTTTTCCCTTAAGTTGTACAATGCCAAGTGTGTTTTTCATCTGTATGAAACAGCAGCTACCAAAACAGCAGCAGCCCCAAAAATGCCTAGTGAAGGGCGCATGGAGATGGGGCTCACCCAGTGATGGGCACCTCTTGCTGCGTGTTGGGACAAGAGAGGAGAAATATCCTGGGTTTGTTTAGGATTCTTTTCTTTGGTTGTGAGATTCGCAGCTGCCCAAACCCAGCATTTGCTGCAACTCCAAGCTTCACATGAACAGATGAAGGCCTTGCGCTGGGAAACTTGCTGCCTGCCAGCTGCTGCTCAGAGATCTGCGCTTGGTGCAAGCAGTTGCTGTGTTCAGCCATGAAAGCAAGAATGCACTCCTGGAAACACGCGGTGTAGGTGAATTGAAATACTGGGGACGACGAGGGGAAGCAAAACTGAGACGGTAAAAATGGCAAGGGCTGAGAGATAACCCCCTATAAAACAAAAGCAAAAAATCTTCAGAGAAATGCAGCATGATAAACAGGAATATCCTGGCTTGTTTTGTTGTTTATTACTCACATTACGATACTGCTCAGGCATCTAAGTCTTGCGTGAGGACTGTTGCACAAAGTGCTGTGGGGACAGGTAGCAGAGGTGATCCTGTCTGCACCGGGGCACCCAAAAAGGGCAGTGAGACTGCGCACGGGTCCCTGCTGGCCTCCTGCACCTCAGCGCCGTGCCCATGCTGCACCAACAGACAGGGCAGAGAGCTGCTCCATGCACACCAAAAAACATCCAGAGTCTTCACATTCCCTATGGAGACCTGGACAACCCGCGAGTCTCATGCGAGAGCACAGAGAAAGTGAAGAAATAATGTTCTGCTTCCAAAGGCAGAGAGAGGAGGTGTTTTAAAATGAATTTTGTTCATCAGTCAGAAAGTGAGTTATTAGGATGATCTTTCCTTTGCTGGCTCTTTGTTGCCTCTTGCTCCTGAATTTTAAGTTTCCCCATGGTAATGAGGATTGATGTGAAGCAACAACAGCTACGTAAGCAAGAAACACTTAAATAATCAATTTTAATAGTTGTCTGCATTTCCTCTTCTCAGTAGATGTTCTTAACGCTTACTCTTGTTTGAGTTTGAGACAAAATATGATTCTTTACTAATTACAAGCTTTTTCACTAAATCCTGTATTTCATTTTTCCAATGAAGCTCATCTATCAGTACATTTTAATTTAAGCAATACTGTGTCTCACAATGCATTTCAGCCTTATTTTTTAAACTTTTATGTTAGTATAAGGTAAATGGCAGCTTTCCTATTTACCATATGAGTAATTCTTAAACACATGGTGGGTCAAGCTGCATTTGGATGGAAACTGAATTCTAATTAAAAAGGGCCAAAAATAGAATTTTTATAAGTGTTTTTAACAGTTAAATGAATGTACTGGTTACATAGGGAAAATAATGTTTCTCTAAACATCCAACAAGTCAATAATGTAACAAAGACAGTAGGGTCATGCCTGATCCTCCTGTCCTTTGAGATTGTAGCCATCTCTCATACCTCACTTTTTTTCCATAGCCTGGAAGGACATAGCTGACTCCTGTCTTTCAGCTTCCAGTTGCTTTTTGGGTGAACTAGGCATAAAATTGATCTGACAGAGTAAAATGAAGTGAAGAATATAAGCTCTTTTCAGACACTTATGAAACCACGGTGCTAAAACAGCTCAAGTGCAGTGAGTTCCTGTCCCGTATGCTCAGTAATGCATCTCCATCCTTTCCATGGTTTATCTTTATTCAGAGCATCAGCAGCAAGTACATAAAACTGTAAATGATATTTCATTTAAAAGATTTCACTTCTGTAATAAAATTAAGCATTTGTCTAAATTGACCTCCTCTTGATCCTGAAAAGACAATATTAGTGTTTGTAAACAGATGTTATAAGAATGTTGTTCCATGACATTGTCGAGTGGCAATATCCTCACGTCACCACGTTTATTTCCCTTTCACTGGCTGTTATCCCACCTCTGGCTTTGGAGCTGTTCAGTTTTTGCATGCCAGAGATGCGTGTTCTTGTGTTATGATGATGACTTGACGGCAGGACGCCGCTGTGCAGAGACTAGCTTTGCCCCAAGGAGACATAAGGTGCTACAGTGAATTGTCTCTCCAGCTGGGAGAAGCTCTCATCTGGGACCTGCTCCCACCAAGGGAGGCAGCATTTTCCATCGGGGAGATCATCTGTTTGCTCACGTGGGATTTAATGAGTCTCCCATGTTCAGACTGCAGTCACCTGTACCTTTAGACAGCTCTGCAGGTGAGACACCGTTCATCCAGGAGTTCAGCGTCAGATCTGGCCTCTCCTTTAAAATATGAGGGGAGGTAATGTGAGACAGAGCCTTCAGGATCTCTGTCTGCAATGCAGGCAGTGGGGAGCAGCAGGTCCCATGGGTGCTGGCATCACTGGCAGGAATGGGGGTGGGATGCAGCTCACCACAGCCAGGTGCAAACAACAACTGCTGGAGCTTGCTGGTTTTCTTTTTTTTCCCTTACTGTCATTGCAAATCACTGATAGAGTTTTCTGAAAATGAGCTGGTCAGTGCCTGTGCTAAAAGTTCCTGCTGCTCCAGACCCAGCAGTGGTTCGCAGGGTGGAGAGTGCCACAGGCACCCTTTGCAGGTCTGGCTGTATTCAGGGGGAGGAGGACTGAAGTCCTAGGAGCTGAGAAGCCCATGGCACTTCAGATACCTCTACCTGTGAACACCATCTTAGACTATAAGCTGAAAGAAGCTCTTGCACCTTCAGGGACTAGTTTCTGCAGTGGCTCCTCCCCTTAACTCCTTCTTTCCTGTGCACAGCCACTGAAACCAGCCCCACTGCTGGGTACCGTGGGGGCTGCTGGTGCGGAGGGCTGGGACGTGCCCTTCCTTGCCGAGGTCAGCGTTGCCTCTGCCAAAGTGTGCCGTGTTTTCCTGGCAGGCTGTCCCTGGGCAGTTTGTATCTGGGACTGTGTGGCTTAAAATGTTCTAGATGTAGGTCTCAGTCAGCCAGATTCCCTCTGCAAACCTGGAAGCTCCTGCACCCACAGCTCTTTTCCAGCACTGCTTGCATGCAAAGCTAGGGAGAAAGTTTTACAATAAAGTTGGAATTTGTCTGGCCAGATTCAAATTGAGCTGGACGGGGAGCATGCAGTGTTGAACACATCCTTATGTATTTCACATATTACTTTCCAGTATTTCTCTCTGTTATTATGTTTAAATCACAACCCTTCAGGGAGAAAAAACCCATAGGTGTTCTGAATAGAATAGAAATAATACAGGCAAGCAGATATATGTCTCCCATATTTATCTGGTGGTTAAAAGTCAATTGAATCTAGTTTTCAAAGGACTGAAAATTGTACCAGCTGGAAATAACTGTGTCAGATGAACGGAG
>JAAGAY010001642.1:0-37700 GCA_011801015.1 Ardeotis arabs
GCGGGTCCGCCCTAGGCCCGGCCGAGTCCACTAAACAAAGGGGAGCAACTTCTAGCAGTTTCCTACAGAAGCTTCCACCTTAGGCCCCCCCTCACTAAACAAAACCACAACAATAATGTTTAATCCAGATTGTGGACAGTGGGGTGGGTGTTTCAGTCTTTGCTCAAGATGGTGGAAAATACATCAATTTCAGGTTAAAATTCCTATTTTAATGTTTCAGTCTTGAAAATAGCTTGATTTCATGGAGTTTGAAAAAAGCATTATCTGATGTAACACACTGTAAATCATTAGTAGGCTCTAACAAGATAAGCAATAAATTGTACTAGTGGACTTTCTGAGTACCTCTAGATAAAACTTGTTGTTAGGTTTCGTGTCCTGAAAAACATGATCATGAATAGCAGGTCTTGTTGAAATATAAATCCATGAGATTAAGAAAAATATTTTTAAAAGCAGTTGGCATTTTCCTGACAAAACACATTTTTATTATTTGCGCTGGACAGCCCTGGCAAAGGGCATTTCAAAAGCTTAAGTTTATCTGAGTTTTAAAACTAGCATTTTCCTTCATATCTAATTTAAATATTCCTTCCTGAAAATGTTTCTACAGTGAATAATTAATCATAGTCTTTAAAAAATATTTTTAAATACTAGAAAATTGTTCCTTCTTATCTACATCTTTTTAGTTTCCTTTTTTTTCTAAACAAAATAAACCACATTCCAGTGTTTTCATATAAGCTTAGAGTCTCTCTCTTTTGGTGTTTAAACCATCATGCTGAACAGCATCTGAGGCTTCATTAGAACTAAGTTAAGTGGAATAGTTTTCTTGTACCTCTTACACATGACATCCTTGGTGACATATAAGACAATTACTTTGGAATTTTTGTAGCTTTCAATTGAGATCTACAATCCTCTGAGATTATTTTCTGACAAGTTTCTATATTCCTGCTTGTTCAATTATTTCCTGTTTGTGCATTTTATTTCCCCTTCTGAAATAGTCTTATGGTCACCACTTGGATTTTCTTACTGCTTCTTGTTAATTTTTTTTTTCACTATGTGTCATGATCATTCTGAATCGATATCTTCTCTTTTAAAATATTCACAGTCTTGCCTAGTCTGCTATTGTCTATAACCTTTGTGAATAGGTTTTCCATTTTCTCGTAATATTTTTTCATTATTCAAGGACAGCTGAGTAGAATAAGCTCCAGAGTAGATCTCTATTGGAAACCACTTGCAGTGCTCTGACAGTGTAACAGTGGATAAGCTTATCTGCATTGCTTTGAGATTTTTTCTTTTGTTTCTTTTTGCTTGTTTGTTTAGATAGCGTTTCCTTCATTTATGAGATATTTGTGTGTGGAAGGCATCAAAATCTTTGTAAAGATGTATCCTATTTACTTGTCCATATGTTTAAGTAAAGAGGGTAAAAAACTGGTTTGGCATTTTTGTCCTTGACAAATGTATGTAATCTAAAAAATTGTTTAATAATTTCAATCATCTTTTTAATTATTGAAATTAGAGTGATTAGTGATTCTTTACTCATCTCTGTCTTTTCCATTCTAGTATAAGATAAGGTAAATCATAAGATATTCTTTATCCTCTGATGCTTATTTCTGATGCTTACTTCTAGGTAGCTATTAATTGTCTAGAGAGAAAAGGGGAATAGATTAAACAGTATTTAGATATTTTAAAATGTTCCCAAAGATCCACTGGATTGGTCATGAGAAAAAAAGCAGCCAAAATAATTTTGAAACAGTGTTCCAAATCTCAGTTAAATTGGCTTCTCTCTGAAAAGTGGTAGGAAGAACAAAAAAGATAACATCATATTTTAATGTATGTTCTATTGCTTCTTACTTTTGGTCAATATATAAATAGCAGATCTTCATCTTCTTCAGTTATTTTCTTCTAGCTTACTCATAAAAAATTTCGTTGTTGCTTTATATTCCTTGACAGTTATAACTGGTTTTGCATTTAAACTCATGCTTAATCAGATCTTTATTCCTGATTTTTCTGTTTATGATCTTTCAGATTATTTAACACCTTCCATGCAGTCCTACTGTTATCTTACTGTTTCTTACTTTCCCTTCGTGCTGTGATATCTTTCCATTTATTGCTATATTTTCCAGTAAGCATCAATTCTCCTGTATTTTTTCCTCCTTCCTTCCTTTCTGCTCAAGGAACTCTAACTGCCACTTACATTAATATATTGAGGTTTGTAGTTTTCTGAGGTCCATTATTCTTAAGTCACATGTAAGCTTTGGACTAGTCCTTTTCATAGGAATACTTTTATTCTGAGATTGTGGTAATACTACTATGACTTTTTTACAGTCTAGCAAATGTTAAAACTATATTTTTTCTTCTTCTGAGTAAAGCATGTTACAGCAAAGAAATATTAGATTTTTAAGTCTGAAAATTGAAGACATTCTTGCAAAAAAAATTAAATGTCATAAACTAACATACTGTGAGCCTCATCATTATTTTCTTTCCTCCTATGAATATGTCAATGGAATAACAAAAGCTGAGAAAGTCAGGGAAATGCTCATTGCACACTCCTTTATTGCTATAGAAAAATGTCCTTACAGAAATGTATTGCTTTTATTTAAGCTTTCTGTCTATCCCTAGGCATAGAGTAGCTACTTTGAAGTTTTATCAAAAGCACATTTCAAAGAGTATTTGTAAGTGTGCATTATAAAATAACTGACCAAAGAAAGGAAGTATGGATTAGGTTTGTAGTGACTCCTGCTGTGAGGCAGGAAGCTGTCAGCAGAACTGACAGTGTTCAAAAGAAGTACTCCAACTGAACGAGGAAAAGAGAGTCCCTTGACAGGTGAATCATCTTGTTTGTCACTGAAGTCAAAATGTCTAATAGTTGTCTTCAGCTGAAAGTGAAGTTAATGTTTTATATCATTATGGAACAATACAAAATCTGTAGTAAATAATTCAGATTGAAATGGTGTTATTTCAATAAGTTATGAAACAAAGGGGTTTTTTTCATCTTAATGTCAAACCAAAACTTGAATTTCCTGATTAGCTTTGGTCATGCAAAGGATATAGCTGATAATTTAAGGACCTGAAGTATCACCATTAAGCATCCTCTCCACTACTCCATATTGCAGAGAAGTTCTTTAACCACCGCAGAAGCCAATACTAAATGCAACTGCAAATTGTTTTCTGGCATCAAAGCTTTTATTTTTTAACTCTCATTACTAAAAGAAATTTAAAGATCTAGTAAAAACTGTTACCCAAATTTTTATATGTGTTTTGTTAAATTGTGAAACTTGTTCCTAAGAACATCTCTGAGAATGGAATTAAAACTTCTCAAAATTCTTTCAGAACTGGATGGTTTTGTGGAAATACAATACTCATTTTATTACTAAAGATAACAAATTTAAGAGGAAATATAATCCTAGTGCTTCAGGTTTAGCCTGATATTTAAATTTAGAAGGTTAAATGAGCTTTTAATAGAGACGGAAGATGCTGTGATTTTTTCATGCATAGAGTTTCTTGCACAACTCTCTGTGACAATTGCTATGGAGTGGATTGTATTATGGACAGATTATAGATATGAGTGGAGTATGTTCCTGATTCTCAAGGAATTAGAAACTTTATGAGACTTTAAGGTATGCCATTTGCCTAAAATAATCTTTAGTACATTTGAAATACATACAATTATCTGGTGTAAGTCTATTGAATTCATTAGGAGTTTTGCCATTTTAAAAAACTAGACCAAATTACAGAATCACAATTTGATATTAGGAAAAAAGACTTGTATAGTTTTAGCTATGCAAATATTGTTTTATTGTCTTTTGTGAAAATGGTCTTAGGTCCCCTTTTGTGCAACCTGCTGGGCTGCATTAATATGATACTTTTTGGTCAGTCACCTAAACAATGAATGTATACGTTGCAGTGAGACAATACAGCAAATCTGATGATCCTGTGAATGAGAGAGGTGAACTGACACTTTTGAGATTAGAAGATTCACTGTCATAGAACATATGTGAAATACAGTCTCAAGAAAATTTTGATTTTACTCATAGATTACAACTTTTTTTTTTTTTAATTTAAAAGTACAAATAATCTATTTTCATGGAAACTGCAGTGAGAAAAGAGCTTTGTTAAACTGTAGCTATAATATCAGTTTAAAACATGACACAAACATCTTTTTTCTCTGCTAGATAATTGAGTGTTATCATGCTGTCTAAAAATGCCTTTGAATAGTCACAACTTTCTTAATTTACCTGAATAATTAAAAAAATAGCGAAATTATTTCAGGCTCCTACAGAGATTTAGGACTTTTCTCTTGTCAAATACTGTATCCTTTTCTATACTTCAGTTTTCAAAAACACTGTGGGTGGTTGGTTTTTTTTTTTTTTTTGGTTGAGTTGTTTTTTTTTTTAATAGGAGCATCTTTACTCCTCATTTTAGCATTCACTGAACAATTTACATGTACTGCTTTGGACTGCTATTTTTCCCTCTAATTTTCTTACCTAAAAAGTATTTTTAGGAAAAGTTTTAAATTTCTATATGGAGCTATAGTGTTTGGACATGAAGCGTCCATGGTGTTACATGGTGTAAACTGACATGAATTTGTCTTACAGAAGGACTGTACAGAACCGTCCCTTAGGAATGCAGGTACTAGAAAATCTCTGTAAAAATATATTTTTTGTGCCAGTATGGATAGTGGGATCAGGTTTCCAGCAACTTCTGAGTCCCTACAAACTTGGCAATTTTTTTGGATGTATACTCAAAAAGGATACAGAGATTTTTCAATACCATTTGGGCTAGACAATCCCCTATGCTCTTTCTATCTTATCCTATAATTTTCTTAGGAACATTGCTTCTTGTGTAAAATTTCATTCCTTTTTTTTCATTGTTCTTCTGTTGTCTTTAAAATGTAGTTGCTGCAAAGATGTAATGCTAATTCATATTTATTTTTACAATGGTAGGCTCCTTTTTAATCTAAAAGAATACCAATGAGATTTTGTCACACAAAAAAACCTCATTTTAAAAGTTGATTTTCCTCTGTAATTTTTTAAACACTGCTGATCAATGCCAACCTTAACAGAAGTTGTAATTGGAGAAAAATAGAAGGAAAAAGTAATTACTAACATGACAGTGCGGTTCTTCATTGAAAGACTGGGTCAAATGACAAATATTCCAAATAATTGCTTGATTTTTACAATAATTCTTTACACCATTGCTGCTTTATGAAACAATAGTTATTTAGAAGGCAACCTCAAGCAATGAAATGTGTTGAGTGGTGTGCTTGCTTGTACAATGATATCCATCAGCTGGCTTTAAAAAAATCTGTGTCGATTACGGTTTTTTGAATGCTGAAGGACAAGTTTGTTTCATGTTGATGTTTCTGCCCATAAGTCATCAGATGTACCAGTGAGTTCAAGGCTTGAGGGTGACGCTTCACTTTGCTGAGTTGAAACATCAAATGACTTTAATGGGACCTGGTATAGTTTGAATCTGTACAGCTTTATTAATGCAGTAAGTGTGTTATTGTTGAATTGAGTTAAGCACTGATGATAAAATCAGTTTTTATTTTTTAGTTGTTTGCTTCAATGTGTTGCTAAGTTCTATGTACTTGCATTTCTGTAAACTATTCATCACAGCTCTCCAAAGACAAAGATCCCATTTCTAACCTTAAAAAGCTGTGTTGATTATGTCATAGGATCAGGTTCCACAGAATATTAATATTAAGTGACTCTTCAAGTCTTGCAGTTCTGAGTTAAATTGTTTTTGGCTTTGACACCACATTTTCCTTTATCAGTATCTGACAACCCCCTGAAGGACTTCAGTCAATGTGAGATTGAAAGCTAATGGTAAGTATAGTCAGTATAGCTGGAAGAAATAGATCTGCTATGGTTGTATACAGGAATTATATACTCTGCTTGATTTCTAGAGTATTACTCTTGAAACTCAGAACATAATTTCGTATTATTACTTTTACTTATTGCCTTTCTTTTATTCACCAATTAAGAATGCTTAATAAAATGTCATATGTATTCTTGAAAAAACTTATAAGGTACTTTTATTTGAAAGGATGCTGGATTACCAGATATGGAACTCTCTTTCTGAAGAGGGCAGAGGGAAGGCATGACTCAATAGCGCAGCTAAGCAAGGAAATGAACTATATAAGGAGGACTTCATTGTTTGAAGTGAGACTAAAGCTGACAGAATTTCTGTCTCATGGAAAATTCTGATATTTTTTTCATACTGATTCAGGATGAAAGTAACTATTTTAGATTTAATTACAGAGTCACTCATTTTGTATTGTTGAAATAAGTTAAACCAGCCAGAAAATTTTTGGCTCCCATTTATCACTGTTGTTTGTGTAGTTGTGTGTGCTACACTTACATGATTCTGTAAGCCAAGTTAGCCAGTCAACACTAGCAAAGATGACTTGGGCCCTGTTGCAGTTCAGCCCTGATCGGGACCAGACTACGCAGTCTCTCTCTCACTCCCCCCACCCTCCGAGAGAAAAGGGAGAGATAATATAAGGAAAAAGGCTTAAGGTTTGAGATAAGGACAGGGAGAAATCCTTAAAGTTACCGTCACAGGCAAAACAGGCTCAACTTGGGGAAAACTATTCATTTATTACTAAAAACAAAGCAGGATAATGAGACAGAGAACAACATAACTTCCACACACCCCTCCCTCTTCCCGGGCTTAACATTATTTCTACCACCTTCCCCCTCCCAGAGTAGCACAGCGGGGAAGAGGGAATGGGGGTTATGGTCAGTTCATCACATGTCATTTTATGCCGCTATTTCCTTGCTGGGGGAAGAACTCCTCACATTCCTCCCCTGCTCCAGCGTGGGGTCCCACTCATGGATTGCAGTCCTCCTTCAAACTCCTCCAGCGTGGGTCATCTCTTCCACAGGGTGCAGTCCCTCCAGAATGGCTGCCCCAGCACGGGCCCTCCAGAGGCCACAGCCTCCTTCAGGCATTCACCTGCCCCAGCATGGGGTCCTCCACGGGCTGCAGGGGGAACTCTGCTCCTCTGTGGGCCTCCATGGGCTGCAGGGGGCCAGCCTGCTTCACCATGGGCTGCACCACAGGCTGCAGGGGAATCTTGGCCAGGAGCCGCATTACTCTTCCTCCTCCTTCTTCACTGACCTTGGCATCTGCAGCTGTTCCTCTCACAAGAAATTCTTCACAACAGGCAGGCAGACGCCTCTCAGGTTCTCTTCACATCTCATCTCCTCTCCACTTCTTGCAGTCGGGCCGGGCTGAGTCAGGCCCAGTCGGCTGCCCGGCGGGAGGCCAGAGGGTGAGGCCTGCAAGCCCCACAAGGCTCGCGCCTCCACCTCTCTGCCCCTGCTCAGCGTCTTCACATCCTCTTCTTCCTTTTTTTTTTTTTTCCCGTTTTTCCCCTTCTTAAATACGTTATCACAGAGGCGTTATCAGGGAACGTTCTGTCACCAATTGGCTCAGCCCTGGCCAGCAATGGGTCCGCCCTAGGCCTGGCCAAGTCCACTGAACAAGGGGGAAACAAGTTCTAGCAGATTTTTACAGAAGCTGCCACTATAGCCCCCCCTCACTAAATAAAACCAGAACAGGCCCACACTATACTGTGACATTTGAAGAGGAGTTTACTGTTAGAAATTAAGGGCTAGTTTTAAAATTCTAAAAATGGAGCATACTGCTCTGCAAAAAAAAAAACCAGTAAATCCTCAGCACATCAAACTTTGTGCAATTAGAACAGGTTTCTTTTGATTTGGGTCCTCAGATAAAGAAGAGGAAAAAGGGAATGTCAGGCAAGAATTGGAGGATTATAAACAGCATCATAAAAGTAGTCTGCCTTTTGCAGAGCTGGTGCTATTTTGTAATCACCATGACAGGATGATTTTAAGAAAGGCTCAAGTAAAGTTATGTTTAGAGTGAATGTCTTTCATGTAGGTAGTTCTGAAGAGTAAAATTAAAAAAACCAAACAAACTCAACCAATAGAAACCTCAGCCTTTCTTGAATTACCCTCTTTTGATAACAACTGACAAGAGAGGAATTAAAAGAAAAGTGGTGGAATAAGTTCTGTGCTTACAGCTGGACTGTGGCAGAGAAGGAAACACATGCTCTCCAGCTCACAACTTCTTCCCTTTCTTGTTTCTTGGAAGGAATAATGTTGGTAGATTCACTATCCTTGCATGGCATTGCCTTTTGCCCTGCTTGTTAAGCCAGCAAATAAAATAGAAGTTGTACCTGTCAGTGCTAAAGTTGTTTGATTGCCATGCCCTTTGCTTGTTTCTCAAGGCTGGGATGCTTTCATCTTGAGAGAGTTATTAATTATTTGGTTAGTTGCAAGAATATGATTGTCTAGTGAAGTAGAATCCTATTGCATAGGATGATGCAATGATGATACAAAAATGAGCAAAAATGATCATATGCTTAGATCTTTCCTGTGGACTTTCGTTATGATAAAGCAAGCAGCTCATTCAGTCTGTTTGGTGGTTTTTTTTTTTTTTTCCCCCAGGTGTGCACTTATATGCACCTCAAGGTAAACAGAGGGAGAGTGTATTAACTCACTGAAGTTATGAAAGTCTTTGAGGTTAAATCTTCACTGCCTCAAATAAGAGATAGTGATTTTTCTTTTTTGCTGCCTTTTTTTTTTTGTCTCCTGTGTCTTGTTCCGTCTCAGCTTTTCTAATATCAAGGAAATTTTCTTTCTTTGAGCCCATCTGCTTTCTTCATGTCAATGTTATTCTTTCCTTTCTCTCTGATTTTGATGTCATTGCTAGCCCTTTTTGTATCACTGATTCAAAGCTCACAGAGGTCAGCAGTCTTAGATCTCTCTTTATAGAAACCGTGGAAGTTTTGAGGGTTTCTAAATGTTTTACCTTTCTAGCAGTTAAAGTGAAGAAAAAAATAAATGGGAAGGTGAAGAAAATGTTAATTTACCTTTCCCCACTCTCAGAATATGTAGTAGCTTTTTTATGTGGGCACTCAGTGCTGACATCAGGGACCTATGTTCCAACTGTAAATCTGTAGGCTGCTTCAAATTTCTGTTCTCCCTAATCCATTACAAGGGGTTTGAACTACTGTACCTCCTGAGGTTCTGCATTTACATCCTAAATAGATAGCCTTTCTGGAATGAAGGTCCTTTTGCCTCTTACTGAAGCTTTTCTATTTTGTAAATGTAATCATTCACCCAATGAAAGAAGAAAAAAAAAAGTGAAGATCAGAATTCGGATTTGGATGTGTAAAGTATATTTAAGTTCTGACTCTCCGTTTATGAATAATCCTTTTTGTAGGAGAAAATCTCAGAGTGCCTTTCATGCATATTTGGATACAGACTTATTGTTAGCATGAAGGGAACATCACTAGCAGCTGTGCATTGTAAGCTTCTCCACCATGTGATACAAATATTAGTCTGCCTGTCTTCTCCCCTGGCCCATTTGAACCCAGACTCCTGTACTTCTCAATATCTGATTTTAAGAGTAATCGATCCTGTTGAAATTAGATCATACATTCATTAGAAGTATTTTTATGTGAACAAATTACTGTTTTCTAACAAAAGACTTAAATTAGAACAGTCTATCAGCTGTAATTCCCATCACATGGGAAACTTTCTGTTTACTTCTATGTGCTTTGAACATTTTATAAATCTATGAGAAGGCATATATCAGCATGGCAGACTTCTAAATTGGGGTAACCTATAAGAATGTTGGCCTTCCTGTACATTATCTTTAGTACTGAGCAGAATAAGTCAGAAACACATAATTGAAAGGTCTCTTTTTTCAGACAGATTGAGTAACTGTGAGAAATTTATTGAACTAGCCATATTAATAGGGGATAGAAATTCATCCAATGGTATCTCCAGGTAGTCCAAACTCTTACATACCTTTTCATACCCACGTTCCTCTGGTGATTGTTAAGACACAACTCTTTCTGCCCAAAGCTTTCCAAACCCACAAGTTAGAAGTATTGCTTTTCTAGTTGTATGAAAGTATCACTCAGCAGTGATTTGAACTATTTAGAATGTGCTATTAAGCCTGATCATGTGGAAGAGCAGAAACTGTTACGTCCAAAGTTCTCCAAATTTCTGTGAAACATATGATTTTACCAATAGGCAGTACTTCATTAGAAAATATTTTGTCAGGAATTTTCTGGACAGCAGTGGACTTGATTGCATTGTACAAACATGAAAGAATTTGGAATGGCCAAGACAAAGTAAAGCTGAATTTATCTAAGTATAGTATTTATTCATGGCTTGCATGATCTTCAATAAATTCTCTGCTAGTTTTAAAATCTCTTATATCAGATGCCAATTTGATGTTAAACTCTCTTTATGTTTGAGATCATATTTCTGCTAACTTTTGAGTAAATAAAGATTCTTTGTGCTAGGTTTTTTTTTTTTTAATTAGCTGGAGTTTCAGATTTCATAGGATAGCTAATCAATTGTGGGCTAAAACAGAAACAATTTTCTCAGAACTCTAAATCATCCTTTTGGGTCTTGGGCTGCTCTTCCACATATCACTCTTGGAGTATATGAAATCTGAGTAATCTCAACTGGAAGTTTTTGAACCACACACAACTTAAGTGTTCCTAAGTTAAAAAACTTCAGTTTTGAATTGGAATCAGTAATGGCAGTAATTCTACCAGTCTAGAGAAGTATGTCTTGCAGTGAAATTGCTGCTGTAATCCACCATAGTTCTTCATGACTGGGTAGGTTAATATATTTTGTATTCCATGAAATAATTTTCCAGGTTGCTACCTCTCTGTTCTTCACAAAGGGGTCAAAAGCATACAGATATGTAGCTCTAAAAGGCACATTGTAAAAAGCCAAAATATTTTTGTAAATATCTCTAATCACATCTTTTATTACATTAATGGAAAAGGAGTCACTTATTCTAAAATATGTACTAAGAAAAGTCCAATATAATATATTGCCACCTTATTATACTAATTTGAGTATCTGTATCTGCTGCAGTTGCAGCAGAAGATGGCAGTCTTTATTCAGTGCAGAACACCTAGATTAAATATTTTGATTTCAAAGGAGCAGTAAGCACTGTCATCTCTTAAGGAAGCCTATATGCAAATAGTAATATAGTAAATCTTCTGTAAGCATGTCATTTCTGCATTAAGAGCTATGTAATAAAGCAGAAACCATGTTTTGCATTATTAAAGCATCAGAAGAATCAGATTATGCAGCACTGATGCTTCATTGAGTATCATTGAGCTAGACTGTCTCGTGTTTTGTAAAATGTTTGGGTTTTTTTTTTTTTGTTATCAGAAGGATGTTTAGAGGGTAAAAAGTTTACAGTCCAGTAAAAAATTATTAACTGACTGTCTTTCCAGTTCAGAGATACTGAAAACTCCTGATGGTGTAATATTTTTCTTGTATGTGTCAAATCAGGTGATCAAAACTTCAAATTAGGAGATCCTCTTCTTAAACAGAAGACAAATGAACTAGAATAGTCCCAGGTGTTTATTCTGTATACTTCAGACAGTGACAGATCTAACCCAGTCTTAAAAGCTGGATCAACAACTTGAAGGATTATTCTTTGGATTCTTTTCCATCCTTTCTTGGAGATAATGACAGGCATCCATCAAACACAACTTATTCTCTGTATATCTTAATTCTGACTTCTAAAATTTGAACAGTGTTAATCACAGTTCTTACTGAAGTGGTTTTCTGTCACTAATCCAGACACTACATTCATGTTAATGGGAATAGGAATATTTCACCAAATAAGATTGTTTACATTCTAAGATGAGATTTCCAGTTCCCTGATCCGTTGCCAACAATTTTGTAATGATGTGTGGTGAGTAAAAGCTTCCTGTATTTGCTTCCTTTGCTATCAACATAAACCATGGTAGATTAGGGCTGGAATTAATAGAGATAGAATTTCCAACTTGCCCAAAGTATTTATGTCTCTTACTCTTCCATGAAAATCTGGTTTATATTTTTTTTTTGTATCAGTCAGTTTCTAACAGTCATAAATGATTATGCACACTTTTCAAGTGCTGAAGTCACTAAGGCTCACTGAAGTTACCGAAGTTACAAAAGTTTGGTCAGTTCTTGAATACCTGCTGAGGTAATTTGAGTTTCTGTTTTGAAAAAGAATATGCATCATCCCTCAATCTTCTGTGATTTCGTTTTTGATGAAAATTTTATCATATCTCTGTTAGTTCTTTGTCTTTTTATGTGAAAAAAAAAAACTTACAGAAGGAGGAATAATATGATAACCCTCTAGAAAGTATTGCATTTATTTTATTTAAACAGAACTATCAGCTTCCACTAAAACCTGTTGCAGATTCTCCACCCATATGGAATAAAGGTTCACAGTTGTGGGGAGCTAACTGGTTTTCTTGAGACAATGAGATATGTGTCACTTCTGGAAGTCACAGATGTGACAGAGATACCACCCAGTGTGCTACAGCAGAATTGGCCAAAGAAAACCCCCTACTTTTCATCTCATAAAAGTTTAAGACTTTCACATATTTCCCATTTCATCTTAGGCAGAAGCTAAACCCTTCCATACAGAGTCAGAGTGGGAGAGACAGGCATTGCAAAATAACTAACACTGAAGTAATTTTATTCATCTGAGAATGGTGAGTTTCAAGATGTTCCTTTGCTTGAGCCATTGTCCAGACTTGCTAGTATATTATCAAGGAGAATCACATTCTTATCTAATCAAAATTTTCTAAAAACTCATTTTTTTTAGCAATTGTGATATGCAAAAGACTGATCCTGCAAGGTTTAGCACAAATCGAAGCACTGTAGAAATGTCTTTGTGGTATTTACGATGAATATGCTAACTAACAGAAAGGAATCTTACTACAGTATGCTATATATGTATATTTTTTTGTTCTTCCAAGCCTTAAAACAAGTCATAATGCAACAGTTACTTCTTCCTGTAGTTCTACAAAATAGATTTTTAGGTTTTATTAATTCATACACTATGAAAAATTATCCTACTTTACATTTCTTGCTTAATATATTTTTCTTCTTTTTCCTTCCTCCTTCCTTTTCTTTCCTTCACTTTCCAATCATTTTATCTCAAAACCTTTTGTGATACTTGCTTGGAAAATTATTAACTTACCCTTTTTTTTTTTTTTTGTGAAAGAATGAAGCTTATGCTGATAGAGTTCTAAAACTTCACAAAATTCAAGGAATCTTTCAGATGTTACTAAGGCCTGAGGAAGGTAGAATTTGATGATGCTATAATGGCATACTGATATAATTCAAAATATCCCAGAGGTTGAACTTTTCATTTCTGACAGGCAAATTTCAACCAGTATGGTTTGATTTTTTTAGAGAGAAATTACAGTTTTTAATGGTACTTGAACTCCGTGTTTTTTTCCACTTTTAGTGTGTTTTCATTTTTATCAAAAGATATCCTCTTTTATTTCATTAGAAAAAGAGAGAAAAAGGTCTCAGTAAAACAGAGGAGTTGGGGAAAGCTCTTATTCTGTGCAGACAATGGGTATTTCCTCAGCAGCTTTCTCCATTTTCTTTCTCTCCTTTGTTTGTTCAGGAGAGTTTCTTAAAAGAGGTCAGTAGGATTGAAAATACCTTTAGAGTTGGATAGGTAAAAACAATTCCATATTCTTTATGAGGAATGTTGTTTGTTTTGATATATTCTTTGGTCTGTTGTTTTGTTTTTTTTTTTTTCTTTCAATTTAGAGTATAACCTCTTCAGGTATGGCGGAGTTTCTTGCCATATGAACTTGTCAAGAGGACACCTGATTAAAGCTGGATTGGTTGATGTGATTGCACTCAGTTCAACGCATAGCAGCCTTAAAATTCCCATCAATCAGAAATGATCACGTGAGACCCAGGATATGAAAGGTTAGTTTCAAATCTGGTGCAGAGAGCTGGTCCGAAAAAACAAAGTTAATAAAAACAGTTTTTATTAGAACTGCACTGCAAAATTTGACTGCCAACTCAGGTTTTAGAAAAGACCCAAGCTAGGTTAGGTTTTCAGCTTCTCAGATAGGGTGCCATCACTTTTGGGCTGTACTCTCACAGCCACCTGCTGAAGGTGTTGCAAGCCTCACTGATTTGTAGCTCCAGTATGAGAATTCAGGACGGAGGCTCTTGTAGTTACTTTGGCAAGTAAGATTACTGAGTCTTTGGGAAGGTCAAAATTCCAGAAAGTTATAAATGTATTGAAATTGTAATTTCCCTACCCACCAGAAAACACTAAAGCTATTTTATTTCATACTGAGTCTTGGATTTTGGTCTGATGTCAATTACTATGACTTTGCACTGCAGATGCTGATATTTTAAAGCAGGCATGGAACTGAAAGTACCATGCAAGGAAACCCAAGCTGACTGAGGCAAAGATAGAATGAGCTTGGAAGTAAAATAGCTGCATTTGCATTGTGCCAGGCTAAAAAGCCCTGTACTGCCTGGACTTAACCAGTGAAGCAGCACTAGCTTGGCAATCTCTGCACTTCAGTAAGTACTATAAACACATAATTTCAAAACTAATTTGCTCTACCATGAGAAAACTGTACAGATAGAGTGTGTTCGGTCATGTAAGAGATATGCTTGATTGATCATTCATGAACGCGGTAATTTTATTTTGAAGGGCATGTCATTTTCTCTGGGATATCAGATGAACTACATTTGCCAAGTTCATAATCAGCGTTATGATGGACACTGAGTAACATGAAGCAGGAGTTGAACAGCAAAAGGAACTGCAGTGTCTAACAACCTTGTTTGAGCTGAGCAGAGATAACAGTTAAGGTCATTTAGATGTCTAAATTCCCTGAATGCAGGTACAATTAGTGGTTTTCATTGTCAATTCAGTAGTTCCCAACCTTTTCTGTTCTGCTGTTCTCCCTGACAAATACAGAAACTTAATGACTTATTGGAAGTCTTCCAATAGTATAAACATAGATGACATAGTGATATTATTGTAGTTGTGTTACTAGAGTATGATGAAACAATAAATTAAACATATAACCTTGTGCTTGTCATGGCTCAACATATCACACTTACTCATGGGCGGTTTTTATTCTTGACATAAGGTATTGCAAGATCAGATCATCTGCTACTTCAGATCAGAATGTGTTAGCAGCATCCTTAGGCTTTCTCCTTTTTGTGCCAATAGCTGCAGTAGTAACTATTATATATTCCTGTTGTCTGATACAGGGAGGTGCTTCTTCAGCTTTACAATTTTTAAGATTCCAGTAAATCATGGCTTGGGTTTTGGAATCTAAGAAGAGTTAGTCAAACTTATTTTCCACTAGGGAAGTGGATCTTACTTTCCCTAATTAAATTTACTTAGCACCTATATTTGCTATTTTTAGGTACATTGGAAGTTTGGATGGCCACAGTATCAGAGAAAAAAGGTAGTGGTAAGGACTTCTATTTCTCTAGTAAATAGATAATTAGCAATTCTGCTGATACTGGTTCCATGCCAGCAGGAGATAAATAACACTACTTTACTTCCATTACTGGTTCACCAACTGTACCTGAGGGTCAAAGGACACCACTGTGCTGTCCTGTCAGAACACAGCACAGGCTATTTCCATGAGCTGAATTTGACCATGTAAGTAAGCATTGTTCCATCTCTCAGCTCTTCTATACCACATCTCAGTTACTTGCCTTTGTTTGCATGACATAGTTTATTCACCTTTTTTTTTTTGGTTTCTGGACTGACTTATCATCTAGAGATGCTACAATCCCTTTGTTAATTTCCAGACAAACATTTCTGTATTACCCTGCTGCCTGTCTGTATAGTTTGAAAAGAGTTTTCCAAAACCATGTATGGAACCACAACTGTAGATGTCTTTGAGCTTAGCCTTTAAGATTTCTATTTCTGTGATTCATTACACAGAAGTTCTTTCTAACTGCATGACCAATACTGTATCACTGTTCACTTTTATTGTTTTCAATCTTCTCTCTTTATCAATTTGTCTCTTATTCTAGATTAAAAACACTTTGGAAAAACACACTGCCTTCTTATCCTCTTTTTGTGTAAGTCTCTGAACAGGGGAATTTCTTCTGGAAAAAGATCTTATGCAATATAGCACTATCCCCATACTTACTGTATATTGCTCACACTTTAAAGTGGTTAGTGAGATTGCTTCAACACCTTCAGATAAAATGGTGGAGGAGAATGTTCACTTCATAAATTAATTTTCTTATAAATGTACACAGATATCAATATGAAATGGAGGTCAGAGTTCTGTTTGTTTTCTTTTTGTACTTTAGCAGGTTATCAGTATTTTGCAAAACAAAATATCTGTAGTATTTTACTTGGATACAATGGAATGCCTGTATATATAAAAATTACAATTTACTTAAAAAGAAAATAGATAAAGAAAACACTAAACCACAAAATTAACACTATATTAGACAAAAAAAAATAGTTACAAATACTTTGTTTCTGTTGAAAATTTCATTCAAATCAGTTCAACCCTAAGAAATTGCGTATTTTGATGAAAGCAGACTTTTCTGTGAGACATCTGTGTTTTTTAATCAATTCTACAAATTATGTAGCCTTTGCTGTGTCACAATTAATTAACAGAAATGAATTACAACATATTTAATCTATCCTATACATTTTATATGTGGAAAAAGTTTTATTACATTCATTTCACACAACAGGTTTGTTTTTCTATCTTGTATTGTCAAGTATCAGTCGTGTTTAAGCATTCTTGTCATTTGTGAAGCTCCCCTGAATGACTGTTGACATAAAAGCTTTGCAATACATGTTAAAAGAATGCTCAGGGGAACTATCAGAATACAGTAAATCCTACTTCAAGCCTACCCAAAATGTTTTGTGTATTTGTAGCTTTAGACATTTATATTTTCCAGTGGGCTATGGCAATTCCTGTTCAATTTAGCATCCTATTTCCTCCTAATATCACTGTACAAAACTGACCTAATTTTTCTTCTTAATTTTTATTCTCTTCATTTTGTCACTAATGCGAACTCTAAAGATAGCACTGCCTACATATTTGAGTGCAGACTGAATGTTGTAGACAAATGCCATTTTACAGACTTCAAAGCCTCATAGATTTTCTAAGGAATTGCCTGATTAAATTGATGAATGACATCAGATTGATTTATTGCCTTGTCCAAATTTCTGCTGATGAGCATTGAAGTTGCAAGAAAATCATTGTCACTGTGTGCTCTTTTACAGGCTATATATCTTTATGGAACAACTATGCCTCACTTTATGGCAATTGGCATTTAAGAGTCCATCCCTTATTTACATCTGAAAATTTGGCACAGATGTCTATATGGACAGACAATTTTGTCAGAAATTGATTAAAACCTTTAATTCTAAGCTTTAAAGAAATCATATGTGGCTAGAACTTTCTTGTGACAGGAAAAACATCTTTAAAAATATCTTGGCATAATATAGGGTTTTGATAGATTTTTGCCAAAATATATTTTCTTCAGTGTGAGGTGTGGGGCATAGCCATAATTGCCTCTAACACTCACTGACTGGTTTTTACAGGGGCAGTTAGAAGTCCTTTTTGCAGCAAGAGAAGTCCCCAAGAGGGGCAACATCAAATGACAATATTCAGTCCTAGTGTTACAGGTGCTGAGAGGAGTGTCATCAGCACCTGTTGCCATGGTATAGTAAAAATGTATTAAGTGATATGATATTTTTTAACTGTCCTCAAGGCAGGGAAGTCTCATTTAACTTTTGAGTAGTTTCTTTGTCTCTGCTGTATTCCTGGAAGTTAGTAGCATTAGTGAAGTAATTCTCCACCACAAAAAAAAAGCAAGAGAAAAGCTGAGCATGTGAAGAACACAGAGAAAAGAGCAAGGGCCATGCTTTGACTGAAACCACCAGGAATGTATTCATTATTTTAATAAAAGATTAAATTTGCAGAATGAACTTCAAGAAGAGACCTCTTATGACATTAAGCTGTGCTGTAAATTAGGGTAACCAATTAGGTAACTGAATCAGACAGCTACCTGTGGTTGTTTACAAGTATATCTGCAAAATTTCTTTTATGGGTAGATGTCTGTCTAAAAATTCTATAAGAACTGCATGTTTTGGCAGCTGTTTATTTTCAATGGCATTCACTTTGTGGTGGGCATGTATTTCCAAAGGAGTGGTTCCTGATCTCAGAGTCAACAGTCTAAGGGCAGAAGGAAAACATCAGGCTTTTGTACAGGTCAGCAGCATTGATAAGCAGCATGGCAGAAGTCTGCATTCAAGGAGGACTTAAATGGGAACCTGTAGAGCCTCACATTTGAACTTGCTCAGAGTCACATTACAATTTAGCAAACTGAATCAGGCAAGTGTGGAAATATCTCAAGAGTGAAGGGGGAAAAGCAAGCAAAAGTACTGCTGGAGTTGACCTTTAATAAAGATTTCATAGAATCATAGAATCATAGAATGGTTAGGGTTGGAAGGGACCTTCAAAGGTCATCTAGTCCAACCCCCCTGCAAGGAGCAGGGACATCCCCCACTAGATCAGGTCGCTCAGAGCCTCATCCAGCCTGGCCTTGAATGTTTCCAGGGATGGGGCATCCACCACCTCTCTGGCAACCTGTTCCAGTGTTCTACAACTCTCATGGTGAAAAATTTTTTCCTAATGTCCAATCTAAATCTACCCCCCTCTATTTTAAAACCATTGCCCCTCGTCCTATCACAGCAGGCCCTACTGAACAGTCTTTCTTGTAGGCCCTCTTGAGGTACTGGAAGACCACTATCAGGTCTCCCCGGAGCCTCCTCTTCTCCAGGCTGAACAGCCCCAACTCTCTCAGCCTGTCCTCATAGGAAAGGTGCTCCAGCCCTCTGATCATCTTTGTGGCCCTCCTCTGGACCTTCTCCAGCTGGTCCATGTCCTTCTTATGTTGGGGGCTCCAGAACTGGATGCAGTACTCCAGGTGGGGTCTCACCAGGGCAGAGTAGAGGGGGAGAATCACTTCCCTCGACCTGCTGGCCATGCTCCTCTTGATGCAGCCCATGACACGGTTGGCCTTCTGGGCCGCAAGAGCACATTGCCGGCACATGTTGAGCTTCTCGTCCACCAGTACTCCCAAGTCCTTCTCCTCAGGGCTGCTCTCAACCCATTCTCCGCCCAGTCTGTATTTGTGCCAGGGATTGCCACGACCCATGTGCAGGACCTTGCACTTGGCCTGGTTGAACTGCATGAGGTTGGCACGGGCCCACCTCTCCAGCCTGTCCAGGTCCCTCTGGATGGCATCCCTCCCCTCCAGCGTGTCAACGGCACCACACAGCTTGGAGTCATCGGTGAACTTGCTGAAGGTGCACTCTATCCCACTGTCCATGTCGCCGACAAAGATGTTGAACAGGGCCAGGCCCTGAGGGACGCCACTCGTGACCGGTCTCCACTTGGACATTGAGCCGTTGACCACCATTCTCTGAGTGCGGCCATCCAGCCACTCCTTATCCACTGAGTGGTCCATCCATCAAACCCATGCCTCTCTAGTTTAGAGAGAAGGATGTCATGCGGGACAGTGTCAAAAGCTTTACACAAGTCCAGGTAGATGACATCCGTTGCTCGTCCCTTGTCCACCGATGCTGTCACCCCGTCATAGAAGGCCACCAAGTTGGTCAGGAACGATCTGCCCTTGGTGAAGCCATGTTGGCTGTCACCAACCACCTCCTTGCTCTCCATGTGCCTTAGCATGGTTTCCAGGAGAATCTGCTCCATGACCTTGCGAGGCACAGAGGTGAGGCTGACCGGCCTGTAGTTGGTATTTAAATACCAATGTGATGAGAGAGAGATGTGTTCAGTGTGATCATGGAAGGGACCTCATAGGAGGAATTTGGAAAAAGGAGCAGTGCCATTGGCAGCAAAAGCAAAGACTTTCACCAGTTGCATGATAGAAAAGTGGTGTATGTGAAAGCATAAAGTCTGCATGTGGATTCAGGGGTGAATCTCAGGAGAAATTGAAGCATTAAAAAAGAGAGGATATTGTGAGGGATACACGTGAAGGCAAGATCTGGTTGAGGAAATGAGCATAGAATGTTTATTTATTTGAAATGGGGAAACACTTTATTTTTGTTAAGAAATAAAGCAGTCATCTGAGCAGACAGATAACTTAGTAAGCAGGGGCTGGTAGTCCAGCCTGGATTGTGTGTTCTCTGAAAAGTTATTCTAGGCAATAGCCAATAGATCTCCATAGGTTGAAACACGTTTGCAGAGAAAGCTGATAGAACCATTTGAAGTTAATTTCTAAATAGCAACATCCATTTTTGCATATACTTGATCAGGATGTTGAGGAAAAAAATATGCTCCTTGATTTGAGGGAGCAACAGATCCCCAAATATCCAGCTCACAAAATAATTTTGACCTTTACATACTATCTGAGTACTGTTACTCAATGGCTGTGTCAGGACAGTCAAAATTGCATTTTGATCCATTCAGTTACCATTGCAATCAGCGTCCTGGTGTTTCCCATAGTTTAGTTGCTACTGAAGGGTTCTGTAGGCCTTCTCAATTGCTGGGTTGAAAACGTCAGGGGTCTTTTTGCCCAACAAAGTTGTCTCAAACATACAAAATCTCAGCCTACATCAATATGCAGGTTTATCAGGTTCCTATGCTTTCTATTAGCAGAAAAGAGAGTCCATGATACACACAGACAGACATTTCACTAACCTAGAGGAGACCTAAAAGGCATATGATGTTAGGTAACAAAAAGTGCACGTATGCTTAATTTTAACTCTTTGCAGCTAAAGGTATGAAGTAATAAAGCAGAAGTAAAGACAGAGATCATGATACATGTTCAGCACCTATAAAAACCTTCTGCTGTGAAAATACAGTCCTAGTAACATTAAAGTGCATGTGACTCTTTTGGTACTGATGGCCGTAGTCTTTCATAACGAGATGTTCTCCAGAAGAAGGTTATGAGTTGGGCAATTGGAATACAATTAACAGTGCATGGGAGCCGGTGACTACTAGCTTCTCTGACAAAAAACACAAAACGTCTCAAACAATCTTTCTACTTTCAATGCATGTTATTTCCACAAAATTTATTAGTAACACAGTAGCTCTGAAATGTAATGTGAAGAAGAAAAAATGGAGGAATATAGTTATTGCAATGGAAATATAGCTACAGTCAATGTATTTTGGAGATTTTGTTGTTATCTTTTCTACTTCTTTTATTCTCAACTTAAATTCAACTTGTGAACTCTGTCTGGATGGACTAATAGTAAAATAGACATATTAAATTGTTCCATGTTTACCCCTATATTCCAAGAACTTACGTTTTAGTCTCCATCACAGATATCTCAGTTTTGAAGACCTTCTTGATCATATCTACAGGATTGTATTTTTCAGGTAATATAAAGCCAAATTCTGACCTTATGCCCACCATTCAGAGGAATGTCTGAAAAAAAAACCCAAAACTTATTAACACCATGGTAATTGAGAGCAGAATTTGATCCAGAAAGAATAACTCCCTATCACAGGTGCAGTCACACTGAGCAGTTAAAAGTAATTTCAAAATCTAAGTCATGTACTGGTAACTTAAAGATATTTTGTATTGTTATCCTCAGTATCAGTTTTTTGGAAAAATTTGGAGGTTTACTAACAGGTATGTCTTTTATATTGTGTGGTAACAGCTATAGCCCTTTCTTCTTATGCCCCAGAAATTATTTTTAAATCAGTGAATTTGCAGCTAGGAGTGGTTGGATGAAAGTGAATAATCAGGATGACCTCATGGATGCTTCTGTTTTGGAACTTTTAAGATCTAGGAAAGCTTTAACATTTATACTCTCCATCTAAAAGTTAATAATCATAGCAGGTTTATATAGTTAAAGCTAATTAACTATGGATTATCGCTCGCTATTGCAATTAAAGATGTTTTATTATAATGGTTTGCCTTGTTGCATTAATTGCTTTAAAAAATAAGTGGTTTTTATATTGTAACTGTCAGTCTGTTGTTCTTGACCATTAAGCTTTATATTGTTCTCAAAAAACCTAACTTATAAAAAGAGAAAAGTATGTATAAAATTATTTGGTGTATCATAAAAGAATCATTATCCTTATTCATTGTTTTATCACTTGACTAAATTTACATGCACAAGTACACTTCCTTTAGAATTTGTTATCGCATAATAGGAAATTCACTGAAAATGAAACCTGGACTCCTATTCAGTTTTTAAAATCCCAATTAAACATGTCCTTTAAGCACGTACTTAAACACACCCCTCTTCAGGAAAGCTAAATCACTAAAGCACATGCTTAAAATCACTTTTGGAAATGATGGACAGCTGGAAGACAGCCTAAGGATTTAAGCTAAACCAAACTAAAGTCAGTGGAACAAATGCCATTGATTTCAATTGGCTTTGTCTTCGGTCCCAAATACATCTGACTTATTTGGTTAAATGAGCCTGCTTATTGCAATCATGAAGTTTGTGAGAATGGAGTGCATTTAACTTGTCAAAAGAATCTGCCTGGAATAGAATATTGTAATACAATTTCTACCAGGAGTTATAGGGTTGTTTTTTGTTAGGTGAACTCTGTGGTTTATGCATTGATCCATAATCCTTAGGCCTATGGTATAGCTGCAGTTGTACAGTTAAGATTGGTAAATCTAATGTGTACAGGTTTATATGTGCAGTAAGTTTGAAAGAAAAAGTTCTATTTTGGGAAATGAGCAAATATTGTGAAAACATTTTCTGGGATTTATTTATCTGATTAAGCTTCACAGTGGGCAGACTTACAGAAGAGAAATTTCTAGGAAGTTACCAGGTAGAAATCATATTCCACTAAGGCAGCCCCAGAACTAAAAATGCTTTGAGGCAGGAAGAGCACTAAAGAGAGGAGTCATCTGTCGCTCTTCCTGCCCTCACCCTTCTCTAGCCATCTGTTGTGTTTTCCAAAACCAATCTCTATTAGAAATAGAACATGGGGCTGGATGGACCTTTGGTGACATGTATGGTAGCTGTTCTTATCTTCCTAAGTCATATCAGGAATTAATGTCCTTGCTGCTTTTTCTGTTAATTTATTACTATATTTTTAAATAGGAGGATATAACAGCACTGTGTTCTCTATAATTAAACTAAAAGCTGTCAGAAGACCTTATAATATTTTCCTTTGAGACAAGTAAAGACTCAGATAAAATAATAAGCTCTTTGATAACTTAATAAAGAGCAGATGGCTTTCAACAAAGCTGGATTTGAAATAGTGTGGCAATAACTGATGTTGAATACTAAATCAAACTTCTCTTTTACAGTGCAAGAAATTAAGATAAGGCATGCCAAGGATCCTCTTGACCCTTTACCTCCAGTAGTAATAGCTGACACCAAAACAGCCTTATTTTACAAGCCTTTTTGTTTTACTTTAATTGTTCTTAGAATAGATTCTGAGCTGGAGAGATTTGATTTCCCAAATGTAATGCTTTGTTTAACATTGCCACAGGTGGTATAGCTTGTAGGAAAGGCTGTGAAAGCCTACATGAAAATGATTTCCCAGTGGAACTGTGCCTTCCTCTGAAATCTAAACATTGATGATGTGCTGATTTTGACAGATTTTTAGCAGCGAAAATTCAAAGCAGTTAGACCTACTCTGGTGCTGTTAATTTCAACTATATTGCTTTATTCTTGAATGAAGACAGTATTTCATATCTCTTTTGATATTCTAGAATATGAAATATTTCAGTAAAATTATTTTTATGTTCCTAAATGGTGCTTTTCAGTTCCATTCAGACATCCTGAACTTTTCCTCTGCTTGGTGTCATACCAAATTTCAAAATGTCAGAATTTCTAAGGGAAGGAATGTTATTTTATGATCTATCTTAATGGTCTTTTTTATCAATGTATTACTTATTAAACAATCCATTATAGAGAAAAGTAAAATTCCATGCATGCTTACTGTAGTTGGTAGTAATGTGAGAGAAGTTGTCCCCTCAGAAGGGTTATACCATTAACAACATAAGGTCCTTTAATTGACATATGTCCATGCATTAAGTCCAGAAAGGAAGAACCTGTTCCTCCAGTAGTTGCTTAACAAGTCAAACAATTAATCCATGAATTGCTACTTTAACTCCAATGTTTTAGATAGGGATGTCTGTAGACATTTTTCAAAGGTAAAAACAATGAAAAGAGATGCTAAAAGTATGTAAAAATTACATAGTACATCTCTCTACACCTCTTCTCTTCGAAATTTAGTAGAATTGGATGGTGATGTGCTTTCTGTGAACACATGGAGTAAGGTAATTCAATTAAGGAAAAGTATTCTGCAACTTGTTCCATAAGGGCAGTCTCTGAAAATATAATTACAACTGAATAAGGTAGTGCTATTACATCACTTTGGTTTAAATGTATGCCTTTGACTTGTATCCAGTCATTCCTGTGCTAAGCCCAATAGTCTGTGCTTGATTAAGAATCTTTCAAGGAAGGATCTTTTGTTTTGGTGGGAAAACTTGTGGAAATTAAGATTACTTCACTTTCTAAATTATTATAATCCTTACAAATCCACCTTTTGCAAATAGAAATATCCGCCTCAGGACTTTGAATCATTCTAGCTTAAAATTTCTTTTTATCTTTTTGTGAATAATTTTCTTTTTCTTTGAAGAAAAGTCTGTGAAAAGGAACAAAATGCATGTTATACAATGATAATTCTCCAATTACTAGATCTGTTATAAAGTTGCACTCTAAAATATGGAAACCTAACACATCTTGTGGACAAGTCACTACAGACATAAACAGACAAAATCTGGAATTGTTCAGACAAGACACTGAAATTTTGATTTATTTAATTTCCCCACACATCTCTCTTGAAAGCTTCCTCCATTCTTCACAGTTTATCTGTTGAATACTGAACTTAACTATCATGCTTATCTTGGTAGTTCTGTTCTACCATGTTCTCTAACATGGTAGTTCTGTTCATAGTAGCTTCTTTTTTAATTCAAGAGGTATCTACAGGCCATACTTTCCAAGACGTGAATTTATTTTACCTGCCTTTAGCAAATCAAATTTTAATACATGCCGGTTGTCCAGGCTGTCTCTCCATTGCTATTGGAGCGATATAGGAAATCCGAGAAGGCAGCTTTTTAAGATATTCTCAGAACTCATGAGAGTTGCAAAAGCAATCATTTCAGTTATTAGAATCACACTTAATGTCATGGAGTTATACGTATAAAAATTCAGTATGACAACAGATCTTCAATTTACTGCTAGAAGTGAGCATTTCCCATTTGCTTTAATCCTGTTAATGTGGGTAGCGATTACAGAGAAGCTAAAATGGTTGTGGGCTCTGCCAGAGCACTGTAAGTCCATAAGCCAGTGTTTGGATTATAAAAGCATGCATCCATTTAAGAGAATTTTATTACCATTCATTCAAGAAGAAATTACCTTATAAGCACAATTGCTCTCTGTAACTCTGGATTTAGCCTTTGGCCTTGACAAAAATGACTGTGAATGTGAATGTTTATTAACCATCACAATATTTCTTTTCTAACAGGGAAAGAAAAATAGTATCTTAAATATTTTCTTCCTGTAATTTGCTGAAACATATATACTGAGGAATTCATTGAGTTTTTCAAACTTTTATACATTTCTCTGGAATGAAAAAAAAAAAAAACCAAAACCTATTTCTACCACATCTCATTTACATAATGATTGTAAAATATCAATTTTTCAGTGCAGACAAAAAAAACCAAAGTGTTTCAAAATGTAATTTACATAATACATGTAGATGTAGTAGTTCTGCACAGTCAGACTGGTTCAGCAAAATACTTACTTTGGAATACCAACATCTGAAATTGACAATTTCCAACACTTAAAAAGACAGCTTGTGGATTTGTAATATTCTTTATCACTATTTAGATTTTTCTTTTCTACCAATGTTTGCTGTTAGGTTCAACAATACCTTTTTCTTAAGGTATTTATGAAAGATGAATGACATTTTAAATAAAAACAGATGAATTATTAGATAATTATTCTCCAAGTTTAACTGAAATAGAAAAAATAATTTTCTTTCATTATATTACATTGTAAATCACTATTGCCATCAGTTTATAATAGAGCTGGGCCTAAAGGGAAAATTCCTCTCCTTCCACCTCTTTGTGAGATTCTGGACCAACAGTTAAAGCCTGAACAAGAATGAATAGAGGGGTTTGACAGCTGCACAAGGAGCTGATAGGCATCTCTTTAAGAGATGGACTTCCACATCTTTGAAGAAAAAAACAATTATCTACTGTGAGAAACTTTACTGGCTACTAGCTTTCAAAGTGCTGTCTGTCCCATGCATTATAATTACATTAATAAATACAGGAATAAGTTTCAGCTTTTTCTGTCTGTTAAGGAAAAGAAGAAATCCTTCCAAATTTTATTTTCTCCATTCAAAATTCAGAAGAAACAAAGTGGAACTATAAATGACCATATGCTTTCCAGGACAAATAGGATGAGTTCTAGCATATGGCTCATTCTGTAAGACAGTGCTGTATTTTAATGTGTATCTATGCCTGTGAAATGGCACAGGTGCCACTATGCATGCTTTTGCCCCTTTGGCTATAAAATAATTAGTTCAGAAAGTTATGTATTGTATGTGAAAACTTCATCATAAGATAAATTTTGTTTAATTATATGACTATTACTTGAATATGCAGTTAAAGTCAAGCATTTTTCAAAGAAAAATTTGTAATTTTATATTTTGATGCCTTAAAAAACCCCACCAATATTCCTAAAATCCCCACATTTTACTCATGTTGCTGTAGTTCAGCCCTGATCGGGACCAGACTACGCAGTCTCTCTCTCACTCCCCCCACCCTCCGAGAGAAAAAGGGGAGATAATATAAGAAAAACGGCTCGAGGTTTGAGATAAGGACAGGGAGAAATCCTTAAAGTCACCGTTACGGGCAAAACAGACTCGACTTGGGGAAAACTATTTGTTTATTTCTAAAACTAGCAGGAGAATGAGACAGAGAACAAGATAACCTCCCCCGAACTTAACCTTATCTCTACTATCCTCCCCCTCCGAGCGGCACAGGGGGGAAGAGGGAATGGGGGTTACGGTCAGTTCATCACATGTTTTATGCCGCTGCCTTGTTGTCAGGGGAAGAACTCCTCACATTCCTCCCCTGGTCCTTCGTGGGGTCCCTCCCACGGGCTACAGTCCTTTGTGAAACTGCTCTGGCATGGGTCATCTCTTTCATGGGGTGCAATCCCTCCAGAACAGCTGCCCCAGCGCGGGCCCTCCATGGGCCACAGCCTCCTTCAGGCATCTGCCTGCCCTGACGTGCGGTCCTCCATGGGCTGCAGGTGGATCTCTGCTCCTCCGTGGACCTCCATGGACTGCAGGGGGACAACCTGCTCCACCATGGTCATCACCACAGGCTGCAGGGGAATCTTGGCAGGAGCCACATTACTCTTCCCCCTTCTTCTTCACTGACCTTGGCGTCTGCAGCCATTCCTCTCACAAGAAAAATTCTTCACAACAGGCTGGCAGAAGCCTCTCAGGATCTTTTTACATCTCATTCACATCTCATCTCCTCTCCACTTCTTGCAGCTGGGCTGGGCTGAGTTGGGCCCAGTCTGCCACCTGGCAGGAGGCCAGAGGGTGAGGCGTGCAAGGCCCACAAGGCTCACGCCTCCCCCTCTCTGCCCCTGCTCAACTGCTTCACATCTTGTCGTCATTTTTTTTTTTCTGTTTTCCCCTTCTTAAATACCTTATCGCAGAGGCATTATCACGGGACATTCTGCTACCAATCGGCTCAGCCTTGGCCAGCAGCAGGTCCGCCCTAGGCCCGTCCATGTCCACTGAACAAAGGGGAGCAACTTCTAGCAGTTTCCTACAGAAGCTATCGCCTTAGGCCCCCCCTCACTAAACAAAACCAGAACACATGTGAAAAAAAAAAAACCAACGTTCTCTAATACAAAAGTGGAAAAAATACTGACTAGCAACAGTGTGGCCAGCAGTAGTAGGGAAGTGATTTTGCCCCTGTAGTCAGCACTGATGATGCCAGACCTTTGATACTGTGTGCAGTTTTGGACCCTTCAGTACAAGAAGGACGTTGAGTTGCTGGAGCGTGTCCAGAGAAGGGCAACAAAGCTGGTGAGGGATCTGGAGCACAAGTCTTATGAGGAGCAGCTGAGGGAACTGGGATTGTTTAGTCTAGAGAAGAGGAGACTGAGGGGAGACCTCATTGCTCTCTACAACTACCTGAAAGGAGGTTGTAGTGAGGGAAGTGTTGGTCTCTTCTCCCAGATAACTTGTGATAGCACAAGAGGAAACAGCCTCAAGTTGCATCAGGGGAGGTTTAGATTGGATATTAGGAAAATATGCTTTACTGAAAGCATGATCAGTCACTACAATAGGCTGCCCAAGGAAGTGGTGGAGTCACCATCCCTGGAGGTGTTCAAAAAACATGTAGACTTGGCACTTCAGGACATGGTTTAGTGGACATGGTGGTCTTAGGTGATCTTAGGTTGATGGTTGGACTTGATGATCTTGGAGGTCTTTTCCAACGTTAAAGATTTGATGGTTCTGTGATTCTATAATATGTCCCTCTTCAGGCTACTTCAGCATCTGCGTTTCCCTACCGTGCCATAAATTCAATTTAAATGTAGTTCTGCAGGTCCATAACTTCTCACAAATTACTGCCTTTCCTATGGGGTCCTAAGAAAGAAATGGGAAATGTTTCTTGGAATTGATATCTCCTGGGCATGTAGAATCATAGAATATTTTGGGTTGGAAGGGACCATTAAAGGTCATCAAGTCCAACCCCCTTTACAAGAAGCAGGGACATCTTCAACTAGATCAGGTTGATCAGAGCCCTGTCCAGCCTGGCCTTGAATGTTTTCAGGGATGGGGCATCTGGCACCTCTCTGGGCGACCTATTCCAGTGTTCCGTCATCCTCATTGTAAAAAATGTCTTCCTTATGTCCAGTCTAAATCTACCTCCTGGTTTAAAACCGTTACCCCTTGTCCTACCACAACAAGCCCCGCTAAATAGTTTCTGCCTGTCTTTCTTATAAGCCCCCTTCAAGTACTGAAAGGTGGCAATAATGTCTCCCCGGATCCTTCTCTTCTCCAGACTGAACAGCCCCGACTCTCTCAGCCTGTCCTCACAGGAGAGGTACTCCAGCCCTCTGATCAGCTTCGTGGCCCTCTGGACTTGCTTCAACAGGTTCATGTCCTTCTTATGTTGGGGGCTCCAGAGCTGGAAGCAGTACTCCAGGTGGGGTCTCACCAGGGCAGAGCAGAGGGGCAGAATCACCTCCCTCGACCTGCTGGCCACACTTCTTTTGATGCAGTCCAGGATGTGGTTGGCTTTCTGGGCTGCAAGCACACATTGTCAACTCATGTTGAGCTTCTCATCTACTAGTACCCCCAAGTCCTTCTTCTCAGGGCTGCTTGCAATCCATTCTCTGCCCACCCTGTATTTGTACTTTAGTAATATGTTGATTAGTAATTTGTCCTTCCATGGTCATTTTGCTTCTGCAACCTTCAGCCATTCAAACATCAGCTGTGGACCAGTGTAGAGCTAACATTGAACTAAAATGTCAGTTTGAACTTTCAGACATTTGCTGAGAACAAAAACAAAATTCAAATGAATAAGAAAAGTGCTTCAGGCTGCTGATTATAAAGGCTGCCTTTGAAAATAGTATTGCTGTGGGAATATGACACTGGCTTATTTTTAAGAATTTGGACAGTGTCGACAGCCAGAGTAGCAGGATGTTGTGTATTATTGAGATGACAATTTAGATGCTTCTCAGTCACTCAGTGTTTGTCTGTTTTGTTTTCTACTTGAAGTGTTGTCAAAATTTTTGTACAACCCCATTCTCTCTACTAAGAAGGTAATACATTTTGCAGCCTATACAGTCAAAACACTAGGGGACTATGACACTATGATGGCAGATAAGTAAGCATATTGTTATTCAGTGGCTGCTGGGGTTCTTCAGACCACCTGATGCACTAAAGCTTTTCTTGATAACTTGATTAAAGTATACTGAGAGAGGTTCTACTTTAAATATGTGACTATATGAAAAGAAGGAATATTTTGCATTAGTATTGGTCCTGGAAAAGATTTTTGCTCCTGTACTGATCCTTGAATCAGCAATGTCCTCCTCCTACTTCCTAGCTTATAACAGAAATAAACACTGTGATTTAAAGCCTCTTTATTCTGTAATCAATCACATATTTTTGCCTTGAGGCATTTATTTGAGAAAACAGTTTAATTTAATAAGCTGCTTGCAGTACTCCCTAAGACCTTTGATTCATTAAAGCAAGCAAGAGGGACTTTGCATGGCTAGAATAATGCCATTCTAAAATTAGAGTCTCAAAATTGTAGACATGTAAATCACTGAGAGATACTAGAGGTGCAATATTATCATTGCATGTCTTTTGGAGTCCCTTTTTATTATCTTAGGATGTCAGCACTAATTTAGAAAGATTTTGAGTATATAATTGTTTACATACCTTCATGTTTCAGGAATTGCAAGAGGAAAGGAAAATTTGCACATCACTCCTAGTTATTATAAATCAAATGATGGAGTTCAAATAAATACAGGTAGAATCTATTGGATTTTGGATTTTGGACTATTTTATCTGCCACAGTGTTTTTCTTCATCAGATAAGCTGACAAAGGGCAGAGTGATATTTTTCTTCTTCAAGAACTGATTTTGAAGCTTCAGTTGCATATACACTAGCAGTCATTAGCAATCCTGTTAAATCAGTTAATTGGCAGTTTCATAAATACAAGTTATTGAGAAAATGGACCAGACTTCTCACAGTTCTATCTTCAGTGGTGATCCACCCTCAGTACAGGATGGTACTTAATTACATTTCATGAGAAATTTTGTGGGAGGGAAGTGGGTCGGTTGGTTATATGAGGTGTTTCTTTTTTTTTCTGCTAGAGGTAGAATAGCTCAGTGTAGTGGCAAATAATCAAAATTTGTAAGGGTTTGAGACTTTATTATAGCAGATTAAATATATGTAGACTGTGATGAAAAATTGCACTAGCTGAACTCCAATAACTTCATAAAAGTATATGAAAGATAAATTTTCATCTGGAGGAAAGGATGAATTGGTATGGAATGAAAAGGGAAAGGTGTCTCTAGGATTTTATTTTACACTTTACTGTAGAGCTGAGAATTTCTAACTTGAATATCTAATGTCAGTCTCCTTGACCAAAATGACCTGTTTTCTGAGCTTAGGTCAGCACACACATATACATAGCTACATGCTTTATTAGGTGATGATGTTTTTCTATATCAACACTTTTTACACTATTGGTTGCTTACTGGAGTAATGCAAACAATCTTGAGCTCAACTTAGAACAAAAGCTAAGAAAGATATTGCCACATGTGTTGTGTTAATGAGTGAATATAATAAAACAAGGCAGGAAAGATTTCATGGTGATTTACTATTCAGTAATCTTTTTTTTTTTCCCACATGATTCCTTCCCCTCCATTCTTGCAATTGGAAGACATTTTTTTCATTGAAATTGATGCTGCTTAGAAAGTGTGTTATTTTGGGAAAGGTTTTCTTAGAAGCAGAAAATCACATTGAATAAGGTCGAAATAAAACACCTGACCTATTTCTCTAAGTGATTTGTTTTCAAAAGCTGTTCTACGTTGCAATACAAAATCTAAAAGGAAAAAAAACTACAAGGAATTATTTTTAAGTTTTAGTTTCACCTGACTTTTTTATTTGGTTTTTTTTTTTCTTGTATTGAAAGGGACGTTCTTATCTGATTTCTATATTTTAAGCTTTAATAAACTCAGTGGATCTCTTATAACAAAAAAAACTTTCTCATATCTTAATGAAATAGTTTTTTTTTTAATCTGAGATGCTGAATACTATTTACTGTCATTTGAGAAGAATTAAAGTATTATGCTTCAACAGAAGTTCTGTGGTGTCAAATGTCACAAGGTTACCTACTACGTGTTGTTTCCTTATCTAAGAGTCTATCTTCTCTTGAACAGTAAGGCTCTTGTGGTGTTGATTTTGAATAAGGTAAGCTTTGTTGCAAAAGGGTCTTTAGGAAACTGTGGAGGCTGTTAAAGATTTTGTTGTCTACTTTGGTATTAACGGAGAATCAATTTAGGCTACAGATTTTCCTTTTTTTCCTAATGGACATCTGTCAGACTATAATTTCTGGAAGCAGGGATTACTCCTAAGCTATCATTTTAGGTTTTTATAGGCAAATTACAAAAATAGGTGTAGTCTGCCCCTATGTTTCAGATATAGAGGGTTGGTTTGGGGTCAGTTTACCAGGTTACAGATTTCTGTTATGAGACAGTCAGTGCTATTTCCAGAAAAAGACAGTAACATTTGCAAGAAAATATGTCTTTTTTTTTTTTTTTTTAACCTTTAGTTACATTGTTGACACAGTCATAGGATGACAGTATCTGGGAGCTTGCAGTCAAATTGAATCAGATGTGTATTCTGATATCCTGTATAGGCATATGCAAAGTTACAATACTAAAGTTAGAATAATATAAAATAATAGGAGTAAAATGTGAATTTTAAGGAGGCTGTGGCTGTACAAGGAACGATGGCCAACACTCAGCCAGAGACAGAGTTCTGCTACCTTTAGGGACATCTGGCCTTTATTGGAGGAAGGAAGATGTTTTGGTTTGTTTTTAAAATACTGTGGAGCACATAACAGAGAACTCTGATGTCCTGATTTCAGATGGACCCTGTGCGTACCTAAACCTGGGCATGGGCTAAATGTTCAGGGTGATACTGAAATCTGCTCTAACCAGTACAGGGGAGCACTGAAGAGGCAGAGGTGATATAAATAAGACCCTAAAGAAGAAAGAAAAGTATTTGAGGTATCAGCCAGGGATACTTTACGTAAGGACAAAGATGTTGATTGACTTCCACCTGTCTTGGTGTGCACTTTGAGTATTTCTTCTTTATATAAAGGGTAGGACTTTTATGAAAGTAGGAAACCAGTTAAGAACTTTTAATTTTTTTTTACAATGAATCAGTGCAAACAGAATGTTGGTTTTGAAGTTTTTTTTTTTATTTAGTTACTTTAAAATGTTGTAATGGATTGATAAGGAGCTTCCAGGGTATGTGTTCCTGTGTTCGCATGAGGCTTGTGTTTTCATTACTGTTCTTAGCAGTAGGAGACTGATGCACAATAAAAATAGTTTGTAACAGTTCTCCATCTCGCACTGAGATTTTGTTCTGCTTCATGAATTTTAAACCTGTCAAAAGCTTTAAAGCACTTAACAAAAAAATGCTATCTGCTATATTAAAAATGTTATCTTTATGAAGTGGGAAAATAACATAGCTTTAATGTGACTCTCAGCTATGCTCTGTTTCTTCTCTACTCTATTTACTATGTTTTGAAGTAGAAAATTATTTTATAACTTAATTGATAATAATTGTTATTTTGCAATTGTTTTCCTATATTACAGTGGTTTCACATTTTGTGCATCTGTTTCTTTACTACATAAAATACAGGGAATTATAAATAGAGTTAGGAGTTTTATTGAATTCAAAAGAAAA
The DNA here is from genome assembly GCA_011801015.1 of Ardeotis arabs. Lineage (NCBI taxonomy): Eukaryota > Metazoa > Chordata > Aves > Otidiformes > Otididae > Ardeotis > Ardeotis arabs. Next base: position 33,365 of record JAAGAY010001642.1, read on the forward strand.
GATTAAAAAAGCCAGTTTTCCTTTAGGATTTATGAATATTTACAAAGATGAAAGTGGTGTAATAAAATAAAACAGATTGTAGTGGGGTTTTTTTTGTTTATTTTTTTGTTTTAATTTTTAAGGAACACACTCACTGAAAGTAGAATATCTAAAATTCTATGTCTATGTTCAATTTCTTATGCAAGTACATAAATAAATTTGGACATTTCTATCTGTATTTACACATTCTTTTTACTGGAGTTGTTCCAACATATTGATAATGCTTTGTAGGGCCTACAGCGCTATAGATCATCTGAAAATATTGTAAGTCTGGGCAATTGATTTATTCTTGGTGTATGAAATTGACATCTAGTAACAAGAAGAAAGCCACACAAATCAATAAATATGTACTGAAAGGCTTTTCCTGTGAAAAGTTTGTTCTGAGCTTATGCATAAATGAAACCTTCTTAATCACAGGTTCATTTTAAAATTTGTTCTTAGGCAAATGCAGTGGGATGCCTCTCCTGTGAGTCTCATTCCAAGTTAGTTTTATTAAAAGCACAGTATTTCTGATGAAATGGCTAGAGCAGAGAGCATCATGGCAATTCAGCATTTATAAGCTGTCAGATGCATGAGGTTATGGAGAACTACATCTGTTGCATGGTTCACATAAAGCATAGTTCACATTTGAACAAATTCTAATTGCTTTCTATTTTTACTGACAAGGGTTTTGTTAGGTTTCTGAGTTGCAATGCAGTAGAAAGATGTTCCCTTGTCTGTGAAACACAGAAGAGACTTGACCATTGTAGGGTCCATCTTCAAGCATGGTAATATTTGTCAGGGCTGGCCTGGAGAAGTTGTTGGTGAAGACACCCCTGGACTCCCACTCTTGGATGAGGAAGAAATGCGTCAGCAGATGTCTGCTCTGCTGCAGAGGCTGAGTAGGTAGCGCTGAGACAGGATGAATCCCCATTGCTCAGCAGAGTTACGTGACGCGGGACATCACCTTTCCAGTAAAAAGGCTTCTATTCCAGAACATCGCTGAGTAAACACAGACTCATAAGAGAAAGGACAGATGGCTGGGCTTTGTAGAAAAATAGCGGTAGGATTCTTAAAAAGAAGAAAAACTGCAAAAAGCTCCCAAAGTGGAAAGAAAGGGCTAGCTTAAGTCTCATGTGGTCATCAGAAAATGCTTGTCTTCAGGGACTGTGTTGTATGTGTAGAAGGGGAATTATGAGATACATCTTGTATCTTAATGTTTTCTGTGTTTCCTTCCAATGTTCACTGCACAGGAGACGTTTAAAACTACCTATTTCATTATTTCAATTTTTCTTCAAAATATCTTCTGTTATGTTAAAGGATATATAGACCAGCATGGGGATGTGGATTGTTAACTGAAGACAATCCAATTGCCTCAGTTGCCAAGGCAACAGCTTTGATGCCAGCACAATCTTCAGCGGAGCATCCTAGTGCAGTGCACAGGGTGGGTTTTTAAACTGAGGGCACTCAGGTGAAACGAGAGAGCCCTCAGTAAACATCAGGAGCCCGCAGCTTGCACAACAGTGGCTGATGAGACCTGGGCAGAACCAGGGGCAATGGTGGCCCAGCCCTCTCCCCACATATAAAGCCAGCCCTGAGGGAGTGCCAGCAATCAGGGCGGGCAAACAGGGCATGGCATGTCTGCAAGGATGTGGGACTGTAGTTTGCATGACAGTTCACGCAGAAGGGTGTGCAGAAAGGGAGGGCGCCTCCTCTTCGAAGGAAGGGCATTCCACTGGGTGAGAGGGAGACCTGAAGTACACATAACACGGTGTCTGGGCACTGTTCTGTGACCATCTGCACAGGCCAAGGGCATTCATCCTACCTGACCCTCAAGGCAGAATGGTGGGCACTTGTCTGAGAGCAAAGGTTGCAGCTCTAGCTAGGGCTTCTGCACCAGCTACCCCAGCGGTGGCCGATGGCTCCATGAGGATGGAGCAGCTGAAGGGAGAGGCTGTAGTGCAGACCTCAGGCTGCAGAAAGTGCATGGACGTTTCTCCTGGGGCAGGGACAGGCAGCAGACCTGCCTGCAAAAGTTGTGCCCAGGTGGAGGAGCTCCTGCAGCAGATGGCTGAGCTGCAGGAGGTGATGAGAAGGCTGTGCAGCATCAGGGAGGCTGAGAACAAGTTAGATAGCTGGTTCCAAGCACAGTCTGCACAGTAGCACCAGCTACCATAGCTCCTGGCCAAACAGCCAAAAACTCCCCCACAGATGTACACAAAAGGGCAGGACAATGATGATACTGAAGAATCAAAACTTGCAAAGGCAAGGACCAGCAGAAGGAAGAGACTTCCTGAAAAAAACTGAGATCCCTTTGCAGAACTACTTTACCACTCTGCAGATCGAAGAGGAAAGACCCAGCACATCAGGAGATATGCTGGAGCTGAGCAAGGCAGCTTGATATGCTTGTATAATGAATGACTAGTGCAACTAAGAAAAGGCAACAGGAGACAGTAGTGGATGACTCCCTTCTGAGAGGTATGGAGGCACCCATTTGCCAACCCAACACATTCTCTAGAGAGCTGAGCTGCTTACCAGGGTCTCATATCAGGGATATCACCAAGAGACTACCAAAGCTTGTACAGCCTGCTGACTATTATCCACTGTGGCTGTTTCACATGGGCACCAGTGACACAGCCAGGAGCAGCCTGAGGAGTATCAAGAAGGATTACAGAGCCCTGGAAGCAATGGTAAAGGACTATGGTGTGCAGGTATTTTTTTTCATCAATCCTCCCAGTCAAAGGGAAGGGGCAAGAAAAGGCTAGGCAAATCCAGTGAATCTACAAATGGCTACAGGAATAGTGCCACAGGTAGAGCTTTGGCTGCTTAGAACATGGGACTCAATTTGAGAAACCTGGTCTACTGGAGGTTTATGGGGTTCACCTGACAGGGAAGGGGAAGAGCATCTTTGGCCATAGGCTTGCCAGGATGGTCAACAGGGCTTTAAACAAATGTTGCTAGGGGAGGGGAACCTCAATCCATCCCACTACTGTCAGTTGGATGCCAGTACCAGCAACAGATGCCCAGAACCTGGGGAAGGATCACAGGTCAGCAGGAGAGCACCAGAGGAGCAGGACAAAGGAACTCCAGCCACTCCAGCCAGCAAGTCAGCTTCATCAGGAGCCCAACCTAAATGCCCCTCTGTGAACACACAGAGCACAGGGAATAACCAAGAAGAGTTAGAGACATGTGCACACCTGCAGGGCTATGATCTTATTGGCATCACGGAGACATGGTGGGATGGCTCCCATGACTGGAGTGTTGGAATGGAAGGACACAGGCTCTTAAGAAAGGACAGGCAGGGGAGATGAGGAGGGGGTGTCGCCCTCTATGTCGACGACCAACTGGAGTGCATGGAGCTCTGCCTGGAGATGGATGAGGAGCTGACAGAGAGCTTATGGGTCAGGATTAAAGGGGGGGCAGGGACAGATGACATTATAGTGGGGGTCTGATACATGCCACCTGACCGGGAAGACCAAGTGGAAGAGGCCCTCTCTAGAAAGACAGGAGCAGCCTCACAGTCACAAGCTGTGGTTCACGTGGCGGACTTCAAGCACCTCAATATCTGTTGGAAGGACAACACATTAAGGCACAAGCAATCCAGGAGGTTCCTAGAATATGTTGATGATAAATTCCTTCTCCAAGTGATAGAGGAATCAACAAGGAGAGAGATGCTATACTGGACCTTATTCTCACCAACAAGAAGGGGCTGGTGGGGAATGTGGAGCTCAAGGGCAGCCTTGACTGCAGTCACTCTGAAGTGGTAGAGTTCAAGATCTTTGGGGCAGTGAGGAGGGTGTGCAGCAAGCTCTCTGCCCTGGACTGCAGGAGAGCAGATTTTGACTTCTTCAAGGGTCTGCTGCGCAGAGTATAGTGGGATACATCACTGGAGGGAAGAGTGGTCCAAGAAAGCTGGTTAATATCACCTCCTCCAGACTCAGGAGAGATGCATCCCAACAGTGTCTAAGTGGAGACCAGTGACAAGTGGTGTTCTTCAGGGGCTGGTATAGGGACTGATGCTGTTTAACATTTTTGTTGGCATCACGGACAATGGGATAGAGTGCACCCTCAGCAAATTTGCCGACGACACCAAGCTGTGTTGTGCGATCGACACGCTGGAGGGAAGGGATGCCATTCAGAGGGACCTTGACAGGCTGGAGAGGCGGACCTGTGCAAATCTTATGAAGTTCAACCATCCCAAGTGCAAGATCCTGCAAGTGGGTCAGGGCAACCCCAAGCACAAATACAGGCTGGGTGGAGAATAGGTTGACAGCGGTCCTGAGGAGAAGGAGTTGGGAGTGCTGGTGGACGAGAAGCT
>JAAGAY010001643.1:0-15201 GCA_011801015.1 Ardeotis arabs
TAGAGGGATGGTCAAAGTGTTTATTCAGGCTTAGCTCCTAAGATGCTGCTAGCAGGATGGAGTTAGGATCATATAAATTCCTCAGCCAGATAAATGTCCTGTGTAATCCCGTATCTGTCCCTGACAGTAGCCAGTACCAGATGCTTCCCAGGATGTGACAAGAAATCTTCGCCGCGTCTGCAGAATTACCTACCCACAAAGAAACCACGCTCCTGGTGCCTACCACTTAGCAGCTGGTTTGGTGGAATTAAAGAGAAAAAGAAAGTCCAGAAGGCAAGGGGTTTATTAATTTTATTAATTATTTTATCAATTCTGCCTTTTGGGGGTCAATAGGAGAGCAGCCTGCAGGCTGTAAGTCACCTGTGGCTGCAGATGAGGAGGCGCGTGGGTGTCACCGCGGTGACTCCCGAATCCAGAGGCTCTGTGGTCTTTTCACACGTGGGATTCACATTGCTTCCCGCATGCTTAATGCGTCGCAGGAGTGGGAGGCAGGACCTTGGAAGTGCCCCGCTAACATGAGTTTGCAATGAACATTATTCATTTCTTGGTACAAAACTTAATTGGGGGATTTCAGGACCTGACGCAGAAAGACCAACAGGGAAAATTACTGTATCCAGCATTTTACATGGCTGCTTAGGATTGCGGAGCCTTACGCTTATTATTGCTCTGGCACTGATTAGATCAAGGTTTGATTAAACGATGTTGGGAAAACAAGGCATCCTAGATTAGAAGCAGAAGCAAGCCAACACACCGCAAAGGAGCGCGGAACACAAACCATGATCTCCGACCAGCAAAAGCACATATTTGTGCTTGCGATGCTCAGTGTCACCACTCACGGGACGAGCCGTTTAGTTGTCCTTGAATTCAAAGAACTGCAGTAAAATGTATTTAATGCGAGCGCGCCAGGGCGAGCTCCTTTTGGGATGGAGAAAATCCGGGTGCGCTCCCTGGAGCAAAGAGCTCTTCTCCTTTTGCTGCCAGTTTCCCTCTGTAAAGCACCCCGACAACATCCCCAGCCAACACCAGTCACCAAGCCCCTTCCTCTAAGGAAAAGGAGCTTATTTCATAGCTGCTTGCGTGCATGGAGACACACACATGTCCTCCGTGTTCAGCTGGATCCTCACCAAGCTACATTCATGTCAAACCTATCAGCACCCCCATTGACCCTCCAATTGTGCTCCTTGGCACCATACAGCTCTTGTCCATCTCCCGCCATCTTCGTTCTTGGCAGCACAAAGCTCCCTGTCATCTCCAGCTCTCTTCCTTCCATCAGCAAAGAGCACAGACCACTGTGCAGCAAGACCAAAGGGGATGGCAATCCCACCATGCGCAGCTGTCTACCTCTGCTTTCTAGGGGCTGGGGAAATAGAAATATTTTGCGTGCTCCCACCAGGTTGCTGAAGCCTCAATCTCTCTTGTGCTCATCAAGATGATGTTAGGTGAGAATTGCTTCCTAGCCTAGAAATTCAGTCTACATCCTCCTGTTTCTGGTCACAAACTCTGCTTTGCTTTTTTTTGAGCATCCAAAAGCCTATCTGGGAAGCAGCAGGAAAACATCCTCCCCATTGGCTCTTCATGGGAAGTCTTGGCAGGGCAGCAAAGTTGCCCAGTGGCATCCTGCAGGCTGGGACCTGTTCACCACAGAGGGCTGGGAAGGGCTGGAAGTCAGCTCCCACCTTGAACATTACTGAGGGACACTCCCACATCTCCTCCCGGGACTCATCCCATTCTCAGGTCCGTTGCTCACAGTAAAATGTTGCTTTTCCTGGAGCATCTTCCCTTTTCCCATGCCATGGGAAAGTAGGAAGACCATCAACTCAGAGCAGAGCCCTGGCTCCGAACGCCAAGGAGAGGCAAAGCCACCCCCAGCACTGGGAACAGACAAAGGTGTCTGCAGGCATCACCATAACTCAAATAATGAAAAAAAAAAAACCATAACTGGGCTGGCTCTCTTTATGTCAAAAATTGAGGTTGTCAAAAAGCTTCTCCCTCCTCTCCTTCCATCCACTGGGAAGACCTCGAGATGAGACCAGAGAGAGGGTCACCAAGGAGCTCATGTGAATGCCAGACAAGTGAAAATGGTGAAAGAAGCCGTTGGGTATCACACTTTGTATTTCTCCTTTCACAACTTATGGCCTGACTTTGCAAATTAAACAGGAATTACTTAAATGATTGGGTAATCAATAGTAATTTTCTTCAGGTGTGAGCAGAGGTGTTCATGATGCTTAGTTTGCCATAACTCATATCTTCCTTTATGCTTTTTTTTTTAAACATAGATTCAAATACTTTTTGCCTTTACAGCAGTCTGTTGTTCTGTTGCTTTTATTTTTCCTATAGTGTTTCCTCATCTTATATAAATGCATTTACAAGCTCAAAAGGAGGAGAAGAGCAACTTTCTGAACACTTTTGCCTCCTCAGAGAATCACCCCTTTTCCCCTCTAACTTCAGGGGCAGGTGATGCTACTTCTGCGATGCGCATGTTTTGACTCACTCCTATCTCTCATTCAGTAAATGCTCTCAAGAGAAAAAGTCATCCTCGTTATTTCTTTTCTTTTTTTTTTTTTCCCAGTCCGAAGATTCTCTGAGCCCAGTTGCTTTCCTAATGACCCCGTTTTCAGACTTTCTGAGTTTGAAGAACCTCTTCATCTGGTGGTTTACTGGAAAAGCTGTTCACATCTATAAACAAACCTTACTCTTCCTGATTTTATCTTTCTCCATTTTATTGTTTCCGGTTGTTATTCATTTTGGCCGATACTTCCACGGGGACTTTCCAAAGAAGAGAATCCAAAGCGATATAAAAATGCATCTGAATAACATCCAGGAACAAAAGTGGGGACGGGTTATAAATATGAAGCATGACTACCTTTTACTGGAAGAAGTGAAACACGCAGGAAGAAGTTCAGGCTGGATGTAATCAGCCTGGGAGAGCTCACCCGGAGGATGATCAGCTACTGTGCTTGGGCGTTTCGACGTCAGAGCGAGAAAAGGGCGAAAAGCATCAAACCCAACAATGCTTAAATGTCTCCTACAAAGAACTCCCAAGCCTGAAAGTTTACTTGTTCTCCTGGCCGTGTCATTTGACCTAAGATGAGAGATATTCCTCCATCCACAGACACGGCCTCATCCAACCCTCAGCATGGCACTTTCTTCTCTTCCATGCTCCGTTATCACCATCACTTTAAAGTCCAGTTCAGCGGCACGCTGGGAGCCCAGTCAACCCCAGTGCAGTCCTGTATGGGGGAAAGGAAACACACTCAATCAGTTTGGAAACCTGTAAGAATCCCTCTGATTACGAATCCCTTGGGCAAACCCTATGGATTAAGTTACAATTTCCCATTTTTTGCTTCCCCATTCCCCCTTCCTGATTCCCCATTTAAGGAAAATTCATCTGATTTCTGTGGTCTGCAACCACCGTTTTCTCTGCCTTTTAAAAACCCTTTCAAATGAAAGAGCTCACGTCATTCACTTATCAGATGGGACGGCACAGCAGGAATGAACCTCACACCGACAAGAAGTGGTGTAGTTTGATGAATGACCCAAAGCACCCAACACGATTCCTTGCTTTTTCTCTCTGCAATAGCTCCTGGCCGGTCTCCGTAACGCCACTAACCAGCAGCCCTTGCCCTGGAGCCCTTCCAGTCCCATCAGACCCAACCCAGGAAACATCTGAAGAGGCAGCAGCCATCGCGCAACGGCGTGTGAGCAAACCTCATTGCCGTCTGCTCTTCCAATGGAGCTGGGTTGCAGACTTGTTTTCCTTTTCTTTGATTTCTCCGCCGGAAAAGAGCTCACATCCACCAAGAGTGAAGTGCCATAAATCTGCCCAAAGCAAGAGCAATCAAGGCCAGTAAATAATTGCATGTCTATAAACTTGCAGGGGAGGAAAGGAGTATCCAGGGTTCTAACATACACTCCAGCAAGGTTTCAGTGGCATTAAGCACAGTCCTCGTCTCACTCCCCAGGACAGCAGCAGATCAGCCCCTCACATCTCAACCATGTTTTGACATTTCTGCTCCTCATCTGGCCAATTTGGCATCTTACGCTTCACCCCTGGCTCCACTGACCCTGTGCATCTACCCAAAGGCTTAAAAGTCATGACTTGAAAATCTGGGTGGGTTTCACTGTGTTTAAAAATTGCTCATATTTATAGCAGAAGTTTATGGGCAAACAGGATGGTTCAGCTGTCCGTGTAAATTCTTACACACCTGATATATTTAGCCTTCACGGAGACATGGTTAAACTCTGGGATTATCAATAATCCAGTTCCACTAAACAGTACAAGTTACAAAGGTGAGAAGGGGGAAACAGACCTGGAAGGGGGACATCGGGTCAGGTATTGGGTTACACAAGGGCACTCCAGAACCTGTCCGGATGTCAGCGGCGATAAAATAAATCTCAATTTACGGCTTGTCCGCGGTTCACTAGGTCCCTGCTTGAAGGCTGTAGGTACTTTCACCCAGGCAGTCCCAGTTCCTGAGCAACACAAGAAGTAAAATATGGATGATTCAGTGAGCTGGTGGCACACAGGGAAACTGGGACGTTTCCCAATTGCGGTCCATGGTGGCACTCCCCATGCTTGAGCACAGAGGTCTGCACCCCATCTGATGGATGCAAAACCCTACGTTCACCTGGGCAAGCCAGCTCTTCTGCAACTCATTACATGGCTGAGATCATGCGTGGTGCAGAGCTATTTTCCAAGCCTTCAGGTAAATAAAGCCTTCAAAAGCACTGAAAACCAGCCACTCTTCCTTCCTCATGTCCCAGGGCTTTCTTTAATAAATCCCATACCAGGGAAGTGGAAAGCGGCGGGTTTTTTCTGCTTTTGGAGCACTTCAGCTACACTCTTTTCACTGTTCTTTTCACGAAGACTACGAGGGCCAGAAGCCAGGTCTTCTCCTGGCTCTTCCGCAGAGAGGAAGGGATCCCTCGTGGGAGGGACATTAAAGATGTGACCCCTCAAAGGGATGGCCACGTCAGGAGGACAGGACTGAGACAGGAAAGGGCAGTGGTCCTTTTGCTTGCAGGAAGCCACCGGTTGTGTTTTGGAGGGGGATTTCTGCAGACCTTCCTGAGCCCTAATATCACCCCTTCCCATGGCAGCAGTGCCAATTCAAGACCCTCTCTGCCCTTGGTCTTGGCTCTCCCTCTGCGCGCGCCGGGTCTGTGGCAGACCCATTTGCTCGAGGGAAGGCATTAGGATTTCTGTAAACAGGGATTAAATATACTTCTCAGTGACAAATGGGTTTTACTGCCCGTGCCAGGTGTCGGCTGCCAAGTGCCAAACTGGCAACCTCCCCTCCGGCAATGCACATGTATAAGGCATCCGCGCTCATGGAATTGCTGTACTTTTATGGTCATGGATACAGGAGGCTTTAAACACTCTGGATTTCTGTGCATTAAGATGTGTTGGCTCAGACATCTCTCGTAGGTGCTCCGGAGAGGGACACGGTGGGGCTGGCACAAAGCAGAGGCTCCGCGACGTGCCTGTCCTCGGCTACGCCATCCATCATCAAGGAGCTCTGCTCTGCCCGCTGACGGCTCTTCTCACATGTCTGTGGTCGTTTGTCCAAAAATATAAATAAATACAGCTTCTAGTTTCAGGCCCGCATCCTTAGGTGGTCATGGCAATGACGATGATGCCCTGGGCTTGTATAGAAAATGGTAGGAAATGGGCTCTTACAGGACAAAGGAAGAAATTCCTAGGAGGAAACTGTAAAACTATGGAAAAACTCGCATGGCTTTGAACACAACCACCTTCCACCGCCGCGGTAAAACCAGGCATTGAATCAAAAAAAAAAATCAAACTACTAGTGGAAAATAGGACAGCGTTTGCTTTCTGTTCTCCAGAAATACGTATTTTAATGCAAGGAAAAGCTCTATTTTTTGAGCAAAATTTCAGCAAATAGAGCACTGTTTTGCACCACAAAGGGTCTGGATGGGATTGTGACAGCCCTTAAAATACGCAGACTACCAGAAAACCACCTTTGTGTGTCTTGTGCTCGCTTCCCTAAGGAATACCGTGACTCCGTAGGTGCCCGTGCCTGCTTTCGTTGGAGGGAATGGCAAAACTTGCATTGACAGGACTAAAAGCAAAATCGAGCCCATTAACTGTAAACGCTCACAGGAAAACCCATATGCACTTCTCTCTGCGCTTTCCCGGCCAAAATTCTTTCAGCGCGCACCTGCTTTCTGTTTGTTTTGGTGAAAACATGGAAAAGTTCTAACTTTACTGAAAAACAGTTCTGATGTCTCTAAAAAAAAAAAAGTAAAGCGTCGGTTGCTGATTTATTTCTGTCCTTTGGGTTTAGTGGGGTCCCTATAAAATCCTCCGATTGAGCCAGCTCCATTTATTGCCAGTATTGTGCTCGACTGAATGAAGGTTCTGCATGTTTTGTTTGTTATTCTGAGTCATATCACAAACATTTTAGCAAAAGTTCCAAAGACTTAGAGGGAATGTAGAGGAGCCAAAATCGCCAGATGGAGAAAAGCACATCTTAAGGGGATGACATTTGGCATGAGAAGCAGAAGAGAATTAGAGTTTGGTTTGATCTGCCCCGTATTATATCACCGCTTATACTTTGCAGGAAATTGTTGAGGTTGAACCAAAATAAAGATCGAGTTTTAGAGCATTTTCTCTTCACATGTTCTTTCAGGACCCCACATCTTTCAGCATGCAACCTATTAATTGTAAATACATACACACACTCACATCCAATTTTATTATTTGGGCTTCATCCGACCCTTTAGAGGGAACCAGATGAAAGTAATAATCAGTTAATTCAGCTACAAAGAAAAAAAAAAAAACAAAGCTAGATAAACATATCGTGTTCTCATGGAAAACAACAACAAAAAGGGCTGAACTGGCATGCGAATTAACAGAGCTCTTCCACACCTCTGTCAAAACAGGGTGCCGTCATCCGTCAACGAGGAACAACGTTGAGTGGGGACCATGCCATCTCTGCCGTCTCCTGGGGCACGTGGTAGGCAGAGCATCCCGGCTGGGCGCTGGCAAGGAACCAACGCGGGGATGCCCAGCGCCGTTTGGGTTGGTTTTTGCCTAACGGGAGCTGCCAGCCCTCAAAATTGGGTTGTCGAAGTTGCACAAGGCTCCCGTGTCTTTTCCCAGCGGCACGGGAGCAGGAGGAGCGCCAAGGGCAGAGATCCATTTGCCGATAGTGGCTGGTGGTCTCCAAGATGCCTCTTTGGAGATGAAGACATCACATCCCAAGCGCCATGGAGCTCGCTTCTCACCCCTGTGCTGACCCAAAGTGGGAGGAGAAACAGGCAAAGGGAAGAGGATGAGACTTGCTGGAAGAAGACTCCTGATTTAAGGGGATTTTCTCTTCTCACAGCAAGCAGAGACAGAGATGCTTTCCTAAGGGCAACTCACAGCGCTTACTCCAGACTACGGAGAGTTTCTGTCTGGTTTAGACAGGAAAATCAAATTATTGGTGTAAAATTATTCACTTAGCCCTAAAAATTGCAGCTTTTCTTTGCTACAGAGGGCTATGAATCACATTGTTGGTTCTTTCATCATACCAAATATGATTATTAATACAATCAGGCATGTAACACTGGTAAAGCCTTAGTGCCTGGGGGAGAGATCGTGCTTCCCACTTGGTTGTGGGGCCACAAAGGTGTCATGTCCCCTAAAAAAATAAATGACTGCACTGGACTGGACTGCCTATCATCTAAAAAAAAAGTAATAACTGCAAAGGGATCACTGAGAGCTGGGTAAATCAGTTTTTTTAAAGATGAGGAATTACAGCAGCTGCAGATCTGGGCCAACGTGCTTTGAAATGACGTGCTTAAGTGCCTGCAGAGAGTTGCTGTTAAGCTGAAAACTGTTCTCACCATAAACTCCAGTGAATGCAGGAGAGCCCACAAGGGAAGAGCTGAGGACGGCACGTATCCCATTACATTTTTAACCGCCCGGCTTCAATTTTGAACTCAAGATGAATCCCAAAAAGAAAAGCCAGGGGAAATTAGCCTTGCCAAATCAAGAGAAATGTAAAAACGAAAAAAAAAAGTATCCACCTCCAGTGGAATCCCAAGTTAAGCAACAGCCTAATGCTCTGTGAAGTTATTTCCCCTTCAGTCATGTATGTTTGGCCCTCATGGAGCAGTTTCACTGTAGGCTCGGATCGGCCTCGCTGTGTGCTAACCTCCAAGGTTTGCAGCCGGTTGAAGTGCAGTTGAGTTGCACACAACCGGGCATGGAAGCAGGGCTGGATTGCAGCTCATCTCATAAACTTTTGCTTTCCGTGGCTTTACTGTTCTGCAAGCAACAACCTTTTTAAGGACGAGCCTTGACGCTGTGCAGGAGCACATCTGCAGATGGATGTGGCTTATGCTCTCCGTTACATGGGAGCCTGGTAGTAAAAATGAGACATTGCGCATTGACACCAGACCCAACAGCTCTTCAGCCGGGGCCATGTCGCTTGGGGAAGGTTGATGTTTTTATGCATTGCAAAAATCCCAGCACAAATCAGGATGCAAGCACGCTACGTGTTGTATGAATGTCTGGCAAGAGTCTTCCCTGCCAAGGTTTATGGCGCAAGAGCCCAGCTGCAGAAATGTATGCATGTGCTAAATCAATGGATCTGTGCATACTTGGAGGTACAAATAGATGTTTTGGGGATATTTTGATCCTTGTGCTTGGGTAGAAGCACCTTCCTGGCTGAGATATCTTCAACCAAGAATGTGAAGTTTAAAAAAAATGCAATGACTTCGCACTTCACCCACTCTAGGCAAGTCCGTCAGGTCAGAAAGCCATGTTTGCTTTGGAAACCCCAGCTCTGCAGAAATTCCACACAAGGCAACCAACAGCATTTGCAAACCTGGCCCTTGGCTTACAGAGAGGGACCACAACCATTCCCATGGACCAGAACAGCCCCTGGCCTCAAAGGCTGCAATGGGTCATGAAGGGATTCAAGGGGAGGAGCAGAAGGCATTTTTTTGGTCAAGAAACCAGCAAGTCGATTGTTTCTGCCCCTCTTTGAGACTAACTGAAGACGAGATACACAAACAACAACAAAAAAATGTTTTCAATCTGGACTGTCAAGTATGGAAGGATATTTGTGGTAACGGAGAAATTTGCCACCCACTGCTGTTGCTTTGGTGTACTATTTCTGCGGTTGCTCTTTATTCAGAATTGGTCACTGAAAAATAACTAACACAAAAACAAATTCCAAACTATAAAGTGGGATTTCCAGATAATGCATCATTTCTTAAGGGAGGAAAAAAAAAGATCTTTCTGATTCACTCTTTTTTTTCCTGCTTCATTGGCTTTTCATATTTTCCAGCACTTTTGCAGGATTCTCTATCATTTGCAGCTATTACCGGGAAGTCTCCGATCCTCTTAGCTGTCCTCACATACGTCCACATAGCAGGATAGGGTCATCGTTTAGTAGCGCTGCAGGCCTAAAGCAAAACAAAAACAAAAGCAAAGATTGTTGCTAGCGATACAGAAACCTCAATGGCTTGTCTCAAGACTTGGTTCAGCAACCAAAAATTTGGACTCTGGCTTGCGCAAACTAGCCAAAAGCCTCCGGAATTTGTGAAATTCAGCTGGAGTTTCTGGAATCCTTGGAAGGAAACAGGGATGGGGAGATTTTGGGTTTTTTTTCTGGAGTTTTCCATGGTCCCAGGAGTAGACAAGACAGTGCAGCAGGAAGGGATGGAGGAGCTGCATGGCCACAGTTTCAGGAGATGATGCAAGACCATGCATCGCAGGAGCTATAGGGGAGTTAATGCTTTCTTTGCCCTGATCTATCCCCCCTAATTTTACCCCTTCATTTAGTCCTAAACAAACAGAGGAGTGAATGCCAAGATTTGCTGTAGAGTTTGGGGGCTGAGATGTTATTAGATTTATGCTTCTGGTGCAGGATCCCCAAATATTCCAAAGTCATGGTGCCACTCTCCAAAGCCAGTGCGATGTCATGCGCCTCCAAACCCCATCCAAAAGCTCACACTGGACTTTCCTCTCAGTCCTGTCTCAGCCTAAAATACCCCAAAAAATCCATGTAAGCAGGAACCAAACCCTTTGAGGAGAGAACTGTGAATTACAAGGTCTACTTCTTTCCACCCATGCCACTGCAGATTCCTTGTGCCCCGCCATGCATGAACATTTTGAAGACCCATTTGTTGCCCCTTTTCTCCCCGCAAAAGGAAGACACGAAACCCATGGCCTCATCCTCGGAACACTAGAAATGGGCAGTGCACTGGCTCAGAGGTTGAATTATTTCTCGGTGAGAATCAGAAGGCTTGTAAGAGAGCGTTCACATATGCTGCAAGCAGAATTTCCTTCCAGAGGGTTGCATGAGGTTTCTGACCACTGTATCTGTGTGTTCTTGAAGATGACGTATCGTGTTACTAATTCCCCTAATTGCATGTCTGGGCTAAAAACAGACTGAGTTTTCCTAAGAAGTTACATTCTTAATAACGTTACTTAAAACACTGTGGTAAATTCAAGTAAATTTTTGACTGATGCACGTACATTATAAATCAGGATATACATACAGATAATGTTTACCTTGAGGTTGTTTATCTGACTCTGCCGCTCATTTGTTCTGTGTTTTGCCAAAATGCAGCGATACAAGATAGAGAGGCTGGAAGAGGTTCAAGCCTTCCTTCTTCAGGCTCCTACTGCGTGGAGCGTTTCCAGGAGTGCAATGCCCCAAAAATAACCACATACAACGCGCTTTTCCCTGAAAACCTCTAGTAGCCAAACAGACAGCTAGATGCAGCTTCTCCATCTTTTCAAGAGCCCAAAGATTGTGCCACCGTGAGGCAGATTTGCTCCCGACTGCGCGCACATTTGAGGAAGGTCCAGGAGCAAAGAGCCTCAGGGTAATCTGGGATGCAGGAGGGCTCCAACTGATGCACGAATCTGCATTGTGTGTCAGGGATATATGGCCCTGCCTAGATATATTTTGGTAATTTAGGGATTTTTTTTTTAGGTTAAAAATATATTGTTGCATTAGAAACAGTTCCCTGGAGATCTCTAGTAAGATGTTGAGCACAGGAGGTGAGCACCAGCCCCAAGGGCTGTGAGACATCCCCAACCCGCCGTCGCGCCAGCTCCTGTCCCCTCCCACGGGGACCAGCGGGACGAGGTGGGGCTGAGTCATTTGAGGGGAGGACACAGCCTTGGCAGTGGAGAGCAAGATGCACAGAGGCACTTGACATCGAAGTGAAGCAATCTGGAAGGTGGAGTCTTTGTGGGGGGTGAATGTTGATTTTCCAAAATAGGTTTTTTTCAGCCATGAATATCAATCCTGTGATTTCCACACAGCTCAGGAAATGACACACATGTGCATTGTTGTCACCTCCAGAAGGAATGGGGAGGCTGCTTTTGGCCATGGCCCAGCAGCAGTGATCACGCACTTTTGGGAAGAGCATTATCTCACCACTGAAAGGCCTCTCGCAGAGGGAAGCAACTCGCTTTTCTCTTTTTAATACCAGCATCTTCATTAGAGCACCGGGAAAACAGTGGTAAACACTCTTCATGGAGAAACTCTCCTTTGGAAGCATAGAAAGGAGAGAGAAAATACTGTTCAAGAGGCAGCCAAACCAGGGGTGGTATTCTGGGGAAGGTGCCCTCTGCATTTCAGAGAATCACCCCATTTTCTCTTTCCCCATCAGCACCTCTTTGGGACGTCCTGAGGCATGGGTAGCAACATCCAAGGTGAATTCTGTGATGGATGCCATCCTCTTCTTCCGGTGATGGGTGAGTCAAAGGATGACCAGTCACCGGTAAACGTGACAAGTACCCAGACATTCACACGTCCTCCCAAGCACAAGGATTAGCTCTGCCTCCAGTGCCGGATATTCACTATTCACAGGTGACCAGCTGCAGTTTCCACCAGTTGCAGAGTTTATTTTGCTGGTGTGAGTCTCTGGCAGAAGTGCCAAGCTCTGTGCAACATCTGACACCAGCTCTCCCACCAGGTCCCACCCAGAGACCCCCAGTACCAAGGCAGTGTCAGATGGGGTGGCATGGACAGGGTCAGTGGGTTTGCTTCCTTTCTCAGATCTCCATCCATCCTCTGCTGAACTCTACTAATGGAGCCAACCTTCATTGCAAGCACTAGTGAAATACATTTTTATTCAAGTTTTTTTTAATTTTTTTTTTTCTTTTGAACAGCTTAGGGAACAGCAGAGGAGGGAAGGAAAATCCTCAAGTTTTACATATTTGAAGTGCATCAAGTGTGATGTCCCTGGAGTGGCCCCCGCCACGCCGGAGTGATGAGCTTATTGCAACACATGGGAAGAAGGATGCTTGCATCACTCGTGCAGCGCAAGAGTTTTCCTCTCCTGGGTGCTGGACACTTTAAATGTGAAAACAGTGCACTTTTACAACTTTTCAAGAGGTGAGGCTAAGATACTTTGTATTTTCAGAGACCAGTCCTGGATTCAATAGTGACACTTTCTACCATTTTCCTTCTCTTTCCATTTATCTCATCCTATTAAGATTAGCTAGTTCGACATTAGCTAAAATGTTTTCAAGAGAGCAGTTTTGCCATCAGGATCATGACAGGGCGAGGGAGTTATTAAGAACAAGTCTCAGACCAAAGGCAGTGATGCTCAGCAGGGAGAGGAGCCCTTTCCCACCCCACAACTGGAGCAGCCGTGTGTGCACGTGTTTGCACCTCACTGTGACTTTGCCGTGAATAATGGATTTCCTGTTTGTTGGGACCAATGAGCTGGAGAAAATAACGACAATTTAAAAAAAAATATTGGATGGCTGGCCAGAAATCAAGCGTACTGTGTTTTTTAAGGATAGCAAGCTTGAGTGGTAAATAAAACTGGAGCCCAGACTGGGTTTTTTTTTGTCAGAGCCAAGTGAGTTCAGCTCTTGATAGTGTCCAGGGAACCTTTCTTGTTTAAGAGATAAACAAGAGGGAGACTCTGATGAGAGGCTGGATGTAGGCAACACCTTCCCACTCCCACTCGCAGCAATTCAGCTTTGTGCTGAAGGCAGTATTTTGCGGGCTAGATTCATGCATATTTGGAAGTTGACAGTTCATTTATAGGCCTCAGATGGTCAAAACCAAGGAATTTCTCCTGGCCTTGGTTTGCATTTTGTGGGCAGTGTCACTGTCGGAGAGAGCTTCCCTCCACCGCAAGCCTGGTCCCACTTCACCAAGCTCCAGCAGGCAGCCTCGTAAAGTTGTGAAAAGCTCTCGTCCTGCGTGCTCTTAATTAATCACACACATCTTTTATGAATTATGCACCCCTTTTTCCCCAGCTTTGCCTCCTCTCCCCTGCTCCAGGCTGCAGCGGGCCCTTGGCTCTTTTTCCTGCAACAACCCAGGGTGAAGTGGCCACTGTGGTCCCAGCAAAAAGGGGTGGTAGAGTAGGTGTTAAAATTTACCTGTGCATCCCCCCTGCCTTCCTCCACCACCGCTGGAAGCAGCTGGGTTGTGGCATCTTCCAAAGCAGCTCCTAAAGCAGGGAGGTGATGTTGATACCAGATGGGTGACTGTGGGAGGTATTCTGCGGGCTGGAGACGCTTCCTCAAGATGCATGGTGTCTTCCCCAGTAGCCTGCCTCTGGTTCTAAAGTAAGAGATGCTAAACCCTGATAGAAAGCCTCCTGGTGACTCTTTTTGGGTTGTTTCCCTTCCTGCTCTTCTGGCTCCTTCTCTGCTTCATTTTCTCGTAAATTCATCCCGTTCTTCCAGCTCCCATGGTGGGAACTGAGCTCCCCCAGGCCTCCGGCCAGAGCTGAATTCTTCCCTCTGCCATTTGAAGGTGTCTCCCCCTTCTTCCCTGCCCCACTTCAGCAAATATTTTTCTTCCTGCTGAACCACCATTTGTAATATTTGAGATCTTCCTTCGTTGATCTTCCTTTGAGATCTTCCTGAAGAGCACACCATGTTAGTTTGCCAGCCCTGCTCAGCCGTCCTAGAAACGCAGCGAAGAGTTCATTTCTAACTCTAGTTTTAATCGGTGTTGCACAATATTCAATAAAAGGGTTTTTCCTGGAAGTGATAGCACTGGAGTAGCAATAGCACTCTCCAGGAGACAAGTTTTGTAGTGTGAGGTCAAATATTTTATCAAACCAAATCTGGTAGACATTGAACAAAACTCAAATGGTTTTAAGGTTCAGGGTCCTTTCAAACTCCTTTTTTTTCCAGTCAAGGCAGAGAAAAAAAGCCATTTGTTAGAAAAACAGTGTCAGGGAAGTTACATATGACATTTGCCAACGTTACATCATCAAAGCTAAATCTCTGACAGATCTGTAAACAATAACTTTTCATAGAAATGTCTACAGAGCCTAGATTATGTGCCTTTCAGCATGGTGTTTCTACATTCACAGTGAGGAGAGTATGTATGTAACAGGATGAGATCTCCTCACACCGATGCTGGTTTTAATCCACCATGACTTTTCATAGAAAACCCTACATTTTACATCATAAAATCAAGGTTTTCTTTTAAAATCAGAATAAAATATTCCAGGCCAGGGCAGGTTTCCATGGCGTGTTGAGAGCATGCATACTCCTCGTTTCCAGATCTTGGGCAGCAAGGCAGGATTTGGCTGTGAAAGGCAATCTCCCTTCCAAAACAGTGTCCTGGGAGTAACACTCGACGTGTCAGGGAGCACTCAGGAGATGTTGGGTGGAATAGTCACATCTTTCCCCAGATCTCCAGTGGGTCTCAGGGGCAGAGGGTGCAACACGGGGCTGCAGAGCAGACCTAGGGCATGCAGAAATTTGTTAAAGCCACCCATCACCTCTCCTAGGACTCTCCCATGGCTCTGCCAACCCTTAGTCACTACGGGACCCAAACCATGTCCCTGCTCCGCACACGCCGGTCCTGCTGGCAATGGCAGGACGTGGCTTGCTCTGCTATCCAAGGAGCAGGTACATCTTAATTTGAATAAATAACATCTTAAGATATTACAAAAGTCTTCCAGCAAGCTGAGCGCAAGCAACTTACCTTTATTTTCCATTTCTGCTTTCCTACCAGTCTGCTTTTCCTACTCATCTTCAGTGTTCTTGGATCATTTAAATACTAGGTAAGAAAAATACTTCCAATCCAAACTCTTACATCAGAGCAAATATCTGCATGCATTGTATGTGAACCTGTGCTGTAATTAAATGGATGTTGCTGAAAACACCACTCTGTGTCATCTTTCCAAATTTTTTGCTGCGATTTTTCCCTCTCTGCAGGATGCAGGTGAGATTATATATAT
>JAAGAY010001644.1:0-15597 GCA_011801015.1 Ardeotis arabs
TTTTTTTTTTTTTTTTTTTTTTTTTTTTTTTTTTTTTTCCCACTGCCCACAAGCAAGGCTCCTGTATAGACTTCATGAGCATGCCTTGCGCCTTTCAGGCAGAGGGCCTGTGAATACCAGAAGCGTTCAGTCAAGGCTTCCTATGGATTAATCATCATGGTTAATTGACTTCAGCACCAAAGAGATCATAGGTCTGATGAAAGCTTTTCTGGGCCTGGGCCTTTGGTGGCTAATGAAATGCTGTCATCTTCCTTCTGTCAGGACACTTGCTGCATGTCTTCGCTTACGTTTACCTGTTGACAAGAATTCTGTGGGGATTTTATTATCTGTGTCTCCTGCCCCTCTGTCACGTTTGACCAAGTTGTCTGAAATTTATTTGGAGACTCAAAGACACACATCAAGACATAAAATCACGTAAAAGTGTAAGTGTTATTTTCATGGGAAACAAGGCTAAAAATTTTGTGTATTTTCAATAAAGCCGTAGGCAGAAGAGTCCATTTATACTGATTTTTATTACCTGTTCTAAAACTTTAATGCAACTGCAGGAAGAAAATGTTCTACTCTGACTATGTACCAATTAGGGTAATTGAATTACTAATGAAGTCAAAATATTTGTTCTGTCCCACGTGCTCAGAGACATGTTCACAGGTATGTGCTCATTCCCTTTCATTAAATACTTTGTCTTCCTCAGTTATTTTTTAACATAAAACCATGTCCTTTGAAACCTTCACAATGCCTCTTTAAACAGCCCTTCTCTGTCTTCTGTTCATCGCTGGACAGAACGTTCCCTTTTGTGTGCCCTGCAGTTTTCAGAACCTGTTGGAAAGCTATTTCTGTGCATCTCGCAGACCGTAACGGCTACAAACATGGAAGGAACTCCCTGCGTGCCTTCCCGATGTCTTAACTAGATGGACAGCCCTCCCTTTATTCTGAAAGTCTGTCCTTGGCAGGCATGGGGGTCATGTTTGTGCTGGTGTTTAAGTCCAGAAGATCGGATAGGGTGCATGCAGCATTGGAAGGGCCAGTCTCTGAGATGGTCCAGTAAATGTTACTGTGGCTGTAACCATGAAGACAAGCCTGCAACATCTTCGTGCTTTAATTGATGTGTTATCTGGTTAATCCTGAGAACTTGCTAGAGCAATTAGGTTTTTTTCCAAGTCTAGCCAGGAGTAGCCACAGCCACGTTTTTATAGGGCTGTCAGTCCAAGCTTTGATGTTCTAATTCTGCACACACAGAATCCTGGGGGAAAAAAAAAAATACTATTTTGGGAGCAGTCAGGCATGAAAAGCAAAAGGTTGTTGTATCTGAGCTAATAGAAGAGACCTAATACAGAAAGCTGATAGTTCAGGGTGTTAACTTCTGATACTGTACACAGAAACACATCTTGAATTTCTATTCCCCAATATGTTTTCACATATGGTTGTACTTTACATGACATTTTTGAAAATGCCTTCTACACTGCTCCTTCAGGTTTCTTCAGATATTTGTTTTACTATCTTCTGACAAGCAAGCACTGAGACATTTCTGCTTGCCAAACTGTGTCTCACACGAGGGAGCAGGGAACTTGCCTCTCCGGTCGTGGGAGCTCTGGCTGCTGTGTGGCAGTAGAAGAGCCTCTGGGCTGCTCTAGGTTACAGACTTCTTCCCTTCCTACAGCTGTAAAGCTGTCAAGCAGGAGCCTTACTGGTTTTAACAGCAGCTGAAAATTTTGTCATGCCAACTTCTCTACTTTTTTTTTTAAAAACTGTTTGAACAACACAAAATGCTTGACTACTAGAAAACCCTTCCTCCAGAAATCTCAGCTTTTCGAGATCTGAAAAGAAGAGGTTAGAGTCATAGAATCATAGGACAGTTTGGGTTGGAAGGGACCTTTAAAGGTCATCTAGTCCAGCCCTCCTATTTCATATTTCTTTTTTTTTTTTCATCTTTTCCCTCCTCCCCTCATTTCACTCATACATTTTCTATGGATAAAATCACCTGGGGCCTTATTCCCTTCGTTTCTAAACATCAGGTGCACTTGGGAAGGGGCAGGATAATAAAATAATCCTGTTCTGTATTGATTGAGCCGTAGTTCCTTTATCTCTGTGTCTGACTGCAGTGAATCCAGCAGAAACATTTCCCTCAAAGCCTTACTAATCACTTATCCTCCCTATGTTAGCAGACACAAATAAATTAATACATCACGTTGTTCTGATGACCAGCTGACTGTAACTTCTCAGTGATGATAATGTGGAGATGTACTTGATTTCCAGGTCTCTACACCTGTAACGTTGTGATTACCATATCAGTCAGATAATTATTTCTCAGAGCTGTTGACACTTGCATCTTGGCTTTGACGCTATCTGATCTGGCTTTTGCAGAACAGGGCTGACTTTAGAGAGATCGTTTTGCTTGAGCGATGACTTGAGCAACAAGGAGGTCACACTACAGCAACTCGCTGCCACTGATGCTTGTCCAGGTCTGTACTGAGCATTGACTTAGGCTCAGCAAAGGCTTTTCCCAGTACACACTGACAGGACAGTGGTGGGTCAGTGGGGAAAGGTCTAGGCTTCCTAAAAAGCACTAGCAAGGGACTATTTCTTAGATCAAAAACAAAATGAAAGCCCAAGTACCTTCCCGGGACAGTTCCTGCAGCAATGAGGTGGCCCTTTCCAGTGAACAGCTAAAGCATCCGTGGTGCAAATGAAAAAATCTTCCTACTGACACCATTTGATCCTGAATTTCTGTTTGTGCAAATTCTATTAAATAAGAGAAAAGCAGAAGCTTTGAATAATTTCAGCAAAGGCAAGAAAATTTCCACTCCGTCTGTAATTCCAAACCTGCCTGCTGAAACAGCAATTAGAGATATTTTTACAATAAAATTTCCTCATCATGTGGATGTCCAGATGGGCAGGCTTTTTCTCCTCATGCTTAATGTAAATTAGAGTAGGGAGCTGGTAGCTAAGGCTCCTGGGTTCCATTTCCAGCTTTACCACTTATTCCCTGTGTGACCTATGAGTAACACAGTTATTTGAGCTTATGCTTTGTTTGTAAAATTGAGATAATTATTTTTTTTTCCTCAGGAGGGAGAAGGGAGCTATGCTGAGGAATAAATTAGACAGTTGAAAACAGGGTAGGAGAGACTTCCAAAATTCTGAATGCTACCCTGGTTCCCCCAGCCATTTCTAATGCTGTTATGTTATGAACATGGTATTCCACAAAACCAGTAACCCATGTGAGTTTATAATCTAAGGGTTTAATAATGCAAAGATTTAAGCATTTAACGAGAAAACACATAGTTAATGTGTCCTAAGCCTTTGTAGGGTGGAGTGCAGAAAGACACGGAGGGTGAGAATGGTTTGTAGAACGATTAAGTGGTTGGTTAGAGTAATAATGGGCTTGTGTCTGGCTTGTCTCACTTGCGATGGTTTGACTGTGCTTTGTTGTTTGTTTCTATTTGCAACATGGTTTGAGAAGATACCACCAAAAATGCTACTAAGTTTACCCCACATTGTCATAACCTGGAGCATGTAGAGTAGGAATCTGGGGCCTTGAGCTTTCTCTGAACTTAGTGGGAAGAGAAAGATGTGCAGAGCACAACTCATCCCATCTGAAGTCTTTGGTTACGGAAGGAGCCTGGAGTAATCAAGATGCTAATGTGGTCACCTCAAGGAACTGCTGAAACTAAGGAGTGATAAGTGCAAGGGAATATCTGTAGAATAACAGACTTTTTTTTTTCCCCCATCACTTTGGTAAAAGCATGCCTAGGAAGAGAATATGCTCATGAGGTAGGAAGCAGGTGCACACTGTTAATGGAAAGGTCCTGTCGTATTCAGAGACACAGGCTGCCATTCCCCTGCTTGTCACAAGGAGGAAATATTAGAGGAAGATCTTCAGTGGCACATGCAATTTGTATTGCAAGGCTGTGAGAGCTGAGTGGTAGCTAGCCTATCCTTGGGTTTTTGAAAGCCCCCTTTAGTCCTTGAATTAGAAACAACAAAAAACCCCTTACAGATACGCACACGGGTGTGCAGACACGCACACTCCTTTCACCAGCATTGAAGGGAATCTTCTGTGTCTTTTAATGAGTCTTTTAAAATGTGCCTGTGCTTCTTGATTTCCTTGGCCTCATAAGGGTAGAAGCCAAGAGAGGTATTTCATCATTCATGTGCCATGAATAAAACAGCTGTGGAAGTGGATTTTTTTTCCAAAAAAAAAAAGCATTTGCTCAATAATATTCTGCACATAAGCTAAGCTGGACAAACTGTGTAAAACTGGGAAGTTATCAGGATAGCCGTAGCACAGGATTGCTGCAAAGGTGTGTGATACAGCCCTCAGCTGCTCTTCACCCCTATCTGATGGATTTTCTCTTCAAAGAAAGTAAAGCTTCAAAAATCCCTTCCTACAAAACTCACCTGCTGTGCTCTAGCTTTTAATGAGCTGCATGACAGATCAGAGGGAGGTCCCTCGTGAGCTTTTTCCAGCCGCTCCCTCGCACACAGTGGGTCGGATTATGCCTCCTAAGGAAACAGATTTTTCATACAGACTGTAGCAGGGCTGCCTTCCCTGAACTTCCCTCTGTCTCTATGTTTTAAATTTGATAAATTCAGCCACAGTGTGTGTATTTATACACTGGATGTATAAATATACCTTGACTTCCATACAACCTCTCTTTATCTCCAGAGATCTAGGGCCCTGAAAGAAAATATTATTCTTTGCCAGCGGCACATAAGCATCAATTTACAGAATTTTTCATAAATAGAGTCTTCCCGAGGGCTGCATTATTGATTTACTTTTGACCTAGCACAGCACTAGCATAACGATCAGAAAAGGCTACTCTCAAATGGAGAGGTTCTGGTTTTCCTTTAACTTTGTTATCAAAACATTCGCTCTTTCCGAGCTCTGTAATAAAGCAGCCTACCTCTGCCAGAGATAAATTTTGTTTGTGATCTGAGTTGTGTCTCTGATTATTGAGACCTGAGTGCCAGAAAGTCACAAAAAGTTCCCTGTGGTCATGAAGTTCCCGCTAGTTTGCTTATCTTGCGCTAATAATCTCCTCTTTCCCACATTTTTCTGCCTGTTAACCACAGTACATTGAATTATCCAGTCCCTGCGAGAAGCTCTGGCAGTCCTTCTGTATCTTATGAGTTGTTAGGACTGCATTTCATTAACCGTAATAAACCAACATGCAGTGTTTACCGGAGTAATAACGGATTGTACAGACGGAGATAAGCTCCTGTCAGGAAGTGTCTATACAGCACAAGCAATGCCAGTGCTTGTTCTTTATGTTTCTGACATTATTGGTGGAATTTCAATTTTGTATCCTGCAAATGCAGGTGGTGCTTGCGGTAGTTATGTGCTACTGAGATAGCACCCGGGGACTTCTGAGTAGAGAAGCATCCTTCTTTCTGTTTCCTTGTCTGTAATAGCAGCAGACAGGGAGAACAACCCTGCTGTGCAAGGTGCTGTGCCAAAGAAAGCAACGCCATGCAGAACTCAGAATTTTAAGAAAGCTACAGCAAGGTATGAGAATAACGAAAAAATGGGACTAACTCAGAGAAGGGGCTGTAAGAGCTAAACTGATAGCAGTGAATGGTGAACAAATCACAGACTCTGCCTCTGTAGGGAGAGTAATTAATCTTTTTCAGTAGAGATTCATCCTGCAACAAGCACAGAATTGCTTTTGATATTTGGAAATAGGCGAAACATTTGTCAGCACCTAAATTCAGGGTGCAACACTCTCAGTCCATGGGTATTGAAAGCAAGTTACTCGAACTGAACAAAGCCTTGCGCAAGTCACAGTGTGTTTCTGTTTCGGTTCACACTGGGTGAAGGGGAGCATAATCTTGCCAGATTGTGGTCTCGAGTAAGTATCACTTCCACTGTCATTACTTTTGCTGTTGTTCTTATTATTTGTTATGGTGGTATATAAAGAAGTTTTAGTGCTGAGGAAAGACTTACTCTTGACAGCAGCTGGACAAAAAGAGAACAAGAACACAGTTGTTGCCTCAAAGCATTTTTATGTATGTCAATTCTGTCGTCCTCTCTCAAGCCATAGATATTTAAATCGAGTCATGGGACCATTTTATCCCTTAACACAACTTTTTCAAATCTCAGATTCGTTTTCATAGTAACGTATTGCTGCTGCTCCTCTGACTCGGAATATGTCAGTCTCTCTCTTATCTTTGAGATTAGCATATGTTGGGTAGGGAGGATATTAATTCATTCCTTTATTTGCCACAGAAACAATGGAGCAAGTCTTACATTTTCCTCGGAGCCTGGAAAATTTTATGACTTTTAGGGGTTCTTCAGCTAATTATAGAAACAGATGATGCCTTTGCACCTACTGTTGTGGAACTGAAGTTTTCTTGCCCTCTCCCACTGATCTGTCTCAAATGTCCTGTGAATCATTGGAGTACTGGAGAGTTACTAGTGGAAAGCACATGTCGGATCAAGACTAGTTGACATTTTGTGTAAGACTTTCCTAGCAAGAGAATGAAAATATAAAATTTCTCTGAGATTTCCTATTACCCTCTCCTGACTCGCTAGGCCTTCGCCTTTCCCTGTGCAGCAGTGATTGCTCTCAGCATTAATGGCATGCTGAGGACAAAACTTTTTTTTTTTTTTTTCATATTCCAACCATGTAATCAGTTGGAGTTCTGCTTCAAAAGGGAAAACTAGTGAAGTATCAGCTGGTTTCTTTGCTGTCAGCCCCTCTCTATCAGGATATTTTATGCTGTTTGTCAGCACGGTTTCTGAACACTTGTGGCCTCTCCTAAATTTGCTGATGTTTCTTGTGGTATAGTTTGCATAATTTGTGCAGTGGGCTTTTCCCCAAGATTGAGAGCCATAGGCGATTCAAATGCAAGGGGGCCTCCAGTTTTCATCTCCTCTCCTCTCCTTTCCATCAGCATGCTGTTTATAGAGGCAAAGCATATCTCCATCAATCTTCCTTACAACTCCCCTTTGCTTTGCTCTTTGGACCATACCCTAGG
Organism: Ardeotis arabs; assembly: GCA_011801015.1. Classification (NCBI taxonomy): domain Eukaryota; kingdom Metazoa; phylum Chordata; class Aves; order Otidiformes; family Otididae; genus Ardeotis; species Ardeotis arabs. Next base: position 6,976 of record JAAGAY010001644.1, read on the forward strand.
GCATAAAATAGTGTGGAGTGTTACATATTTTGTGTGCTAATAAGCAAAAGAAAACCAGAAAAAAGCAGCAGCAACCTGTGCAATTTGTTCCAGCATGTGCTGTAACATTATTAGCTGATTCCTTTGGAAAATTACCACCAGTACAGCTTTGCTGACTTGCACATGTATAATGTATAAACGGAGCCATCAAAGTTTAATGCACCCTTAGCAATCTACTTCCTTACACTGCCTGTGACATGAGTTTCATTTTTTTGTCTCAACAGTTTATCACACTCTGCGTGACACCAGTGTAATATAATGAAGTGCAACTCAGCTATGCCATCCACAGAGGTAATTTTTTTTCCTCTTGTTCACTTTTCCACCACCACATACAAGACTCATTGATGGGTTTTTTTACAGCCTTATGTGGTCGGGCAGCCTCTCTGGATTTATCCTTAGTACTCCAGTAGTGCCTACAGGCCCTAACCAAGGTCCTGGTTTCTTCTCTCCTAAGACTTCATAATTACATTCACACACAGAGTGTAGTCTTTGCCCTAAGGAGGTTGTGATTGAAACAGACTGAACTAAGGGATGCAAAGGTGAAGTTATTATGCACAGCAACAAGAGATTAACAAAAATGAGCCTAGATATTTTATTATCTGGATCTTCTGTGACCACTAGATCATACTTTGTCTGAATTTTTCTTAGTATAAGAGAGAGTGAATCAGAATGGATGATAATGTGGAGAGAAGGAAGAGATTAACAGCAAAATATGAAGTCACCTCGGTGAGCGAAATACAAGGCTGGAGTTCCAGCTTAGATTTAGATTTCTGACAGAGGCATTTGTAGAAATCTGAACACCATGAATGAGTGACACAATTAGAAGCCAGTGTGGCAGATTAATTCTCAAAGCCACAGTCTTCACATTTCAGGAATACATTCATCCATCCCTGGAGAGTGCACAGTTCCTTCTGTACATGTAGCAAGGACATGTAGAGAAAAAGGAAGAGATGCAGGAGGTTCTGTTTTAAGAGTCCACAGCAGAGTAGGGGAAAATTATGATAGGACTTAGCCACAGCCTCAGAAAAACCCAGGTTTGCAGCTTAACTATGAGAAATCTGTGGTTTTGCACACCTTTTAGCCTGGAAGACAGTAGTTCTATGGTTTTACTTGTGAAATGAAACTCTAAGAGGAGAAAAAACTAAGTGGGTACATGAAGAGACATGCTTCAGCTTTGTAGCATCCAGAAGCCTGGACTGCTGAGCTATGTTGAATAAGCAGGCTGTTTCCAGAAGGAGATCATCATTATCTGTGGACTCTGTTGGTTTCAAAATTACCACTTTCAGTATAAACATCAGGCATCACCAACAGACGACTGCGTAACTTCAGATGTTTATCCTGTTAAATTTAAAGGCATTGCATTTAGCATCTTCCTGAGATGTCATGTATGTGTTAACTTATACTGTTGGGTCAATATTTTCTTCTTTTTAGGCTGACATATCCAAGTGAACTCCAGGCACTGTGATAATTACGTTAGGATTTTGAACCATGTATTTTTGGACTAAACCAGTCATTGACTTCATAGATTTCTGTACTTGCAAAGAATTATGTTCTGCTGCAGCTCAAGAGCTCTTTCCATAATGTCAAGCTCCCTTATATTTTCAACCCCCAGGAGAGTTAACACCACTACTAATTTTTTCTACAAGCCAGCAGGTTTTGATGTAATAAGGAGTAATTGTGTTTTCCAATTTGGATTTATTCCAGGATAATCCAGTGGCTTTTCAAAATGGAACAGCACTATTTCCATAAGGCTCGGATACAGCGTGGCTTCCTGCCTTTCATTGCTGTCCTCCTGTTGGCTGGAATCCTGCTGCTTTGTGCTGCAGACCTCGTATTGTTTGCCAGCTTAGAGTGATTTTGGAAGCAAGAAGGACTGAGTTCTCTTCCTGCTGCTGTCATGAAGTTATGAGCAGAAGCAGTAGGTAACCTTCATTGCTGATGCCTGTATTTCATGCTGCTTTTCTTAAATTTGTGTGAACCATTACATTTCGACCAGATGACCTTTAACGGTCCCTTCCAACCCAACCTATTTTCAGTGACTTTTTTAGCTTACTCTAATTGCATTTACTTCATTCCTTGAAACCCACTGGTAAAGTAATAACAAGAACAACATTTGCAAAGGTTACTGAGTGATGAAACTGCTTGGATTCATGGGTGCTAATTGTAGAGCAGACTTGATAACTAATCTGGTGGCAGGGAATAGCAAGCCTTGGAGGCAGCCGCAGCAAAAAACTGTTGATCAAGAGGAGTTAACAGAGGAAAAGAGGAGGACAAAATTATTCCCTTTGTAAGCAGATCTATGAAGTAGGCCTGAACCTGGTTTGGAGCCCACCACCCAAGGGCAAACAGCTCTGTAGGCTGTGAAAGTGCTGGCAGTGCAAGGAAACAGCAATACCTGTGAGCTAAGAGAAAGGCAAGCAGGAAAAATGTTTCTTTGTCCTCTTCCCACTACCCATTATTAATTTTAAACATTAACCTTTTAGGGAAGTAGAAAACAATCATACATACTGGAAAGAAAAATTGGTTTGGTCTTTTCTGTAATGGTTTTCTCAGCTGCAAGAAAACATGAAAATTATTTTTAAAAACAAAGCCAGGAGAAAGAAAAGCTGGGAGTAAGAGGAGCATGAGGTGGGTTTTCTTCTTTCCTTCAACACTTACTGGGCTACAGAAGAATCAGAAAGATCAGATCAAACTCAGAAGCACAAACCACTTGATTCATGTGAGGAGAAGAGTAAACTTTTCCCTGTGGGGGAAAAGACTAAACTAAACCAATAAGGTGACAGAAAACAGTTGTTTCCTTTTCAGGTTCCTTTTTATTGAGGTAAGTAATGGACATACTCTTTTCTCTTGGTGATGTTGAGTACCTCTCCAGTTATCTCTTGCATATGTAGTAGCAGGAAGGAGAAAGGGGTGAAATTTATAGAACAAGCCATTAATTACTGCTTACCCTTCTGTTTTGATGCCAGCAAGTGATGTTTTTCTAGTAGGTGTGCACCACAGGCACGGTAAACGGGCAAAAAGCCTGAAACAGTGGCAGTGCTGGAACAAAAATTGTCAGCTAAAAAAAAAACCCAACAAACCTGTCGGAAGAAGTTTTATCAGAAGTCAAATAAATTCAGTTTATCTTCGTTCACTTTCACTGATACCATCACAGATTTTAGTTGAGTCAGGGGAAGCTGTGCTGTTCAGGTCTTGGGAGACGCTCAGCGCAAGCTGTAGCTGAGTAATGCCTGGAAGAGTTAAATGCCATTAGAGAAGCGATCATGGAGGGAAAGAAAAGTAGAGGCAGTGGAAATCTGGGCCGTGTGTCTTTCAAGAGATAGAAGCTTAAATTTAAAAGGAGTGTCACGGTTTGAAAAGAAATGCCAAGCACCTAAGAACGCTTCTTGAGGTTGTGGAGCAGAAATCAGGGCACTTATTTAGCATGTAACTGTACTGATTGGTGCTTGTTTTTGAAAGTCTGGGCTTTGAGGTATTACCAGGTGCAGGGGAGAGAAGTTCACATCCTGTCAGAGCAAAGCCAGTGGCATGGGACAGAGCCAGGTCAGTGCAAAGTAAACATAAGTGCGTTTTCCTCAAAAAGCTCTTGAATTACTCAGGTACCTACCACTACCTTTTTGAAGCAATTTAAGCACTTGAGAGTTAGTCACATGTTTTTGAAATGTTATTTGAGTGATTACACAGCAAACCAGTAAAGCTAAAAGAGGTTCCATATTTGCATTTTACTTATCTACTTTGTTTCTTCTGTCACAAATTTGGGCTGACAACATCCAGGTGCTCCTGCAGAGAAAAAGCAGGCCAATTTCTTCAAGGATTTTCTCTCCTGGAAACCTGGGAAGAGCTGTCCTATGGTAATACACTCAAGCCTTTGGAAGGCTAATAAATCAAATGGGTGGGTATGGGAGGTTAGCTCTGCTTCACTCATCAAAACTGATTTATTTATAGTGTTGCCTCTGAGAAGTACCTCTGTTCCATCACGGATCTTCGTGCTATGAGCCTCTCTACAGTGTAAGTATTTGTATTTTGTTATCTTGCGAGTCAGATACAGGAGATCAGGGCCCCTAGATTTCCTTCTTTGATTTGCTGTCAGGATATCATGCTTTGCGTAAGCATTTGTCCTGTACCTTTGAAAGCAATGCATTTTCCCTCCCTGGAGGAAACTGTAAGGTTTAAGTAACTGAGCTTGCACTTGCAGCAAGGTTTATAGTTGGACTTGATGATCTTAAGGATCTTTTTCAACTTAAATGATACTATGATACGATGACTGGACTGGATTCAGAAAGTTTGTGACCACAGACCTGCTCTTTGGTAGACTTTCTGGGTGAGCAGTTCGTGCAGAATATCTCTAAATCAGAAGCAGCTTTAGGTTCCTAAGTAGGAGATAGCACTGAACCATCTTGGCACATATAACTCTTAGTCTGGTCTCTGTTCCCTCATCAGCTGCTCCCTGTGCATTTCATTCAGAAAATTTCCAAAAGCAAGTGTCTGTCTTATAAACTTGGTGCTTCTGACTCCCTCTGGATTTCTGAAGCTTCTCCCCACCTTTCCCTGAAGGACACAGCCTAAGTATCCATATACAACACACACTCACCCTTATCTCAGCTGGGTCTTGTATGTTCTGCTCAAGCACTTAAAGATCCATAAGGAGGACAACATGCCAAGTTTAAAAAAAAGAATTGTTAAATTGTACATAATAGGTGACTGTTGGACTGCCTGAATCTGGCTAAAGGTCTGTGCAATACAAAAACAAACCTCAAGCCCTGCTGGTTTATTAACAGATTATAGAAGCTCACCAACATGCTATTTGGAGTATTTACCTCCTTTCTTTCATTGAGCCCGCTGCAAAATGGATCTCCCTAACCGTACCCAGGGAAAAAGAGATGGCACCACACCTCAGTTTACAAGCCTCCTTTTCTCAGACGTCTTGATGAAATGCATAGGGTGGTAGGATAAGTAGTAGGCTGCAGACTGAAGTATGTACACTATTGTTTCTGTTCCTCTACAAAAAGATATGCTTATTCTGGGCAGAGATATTTCATCTGCTGTTTCATACACAGCCAGAAGTTCCCCTGGCATGCTTTTGACATCTCATGGCATGTTTCACAGGTGCTTAGATTTCAGAGAGTGAGTAGGAACAATCTTCTGCCATGAAAGCTGAAAGGGTGCCGAAAGTCAAGATTTGTACCTTTTCATTTTTGAAACTTTTCTCCAGACATTTTCTGTTCCAACGAGATAAGTGGAGAGAGCCTTCCATTTAGAGTGATGAGCAGCTGTTTCCTTTTGAAGCTAGCCCAGGTTCCAGAATTAGTCTGTGGGAAGGGAGGAAAAGCATTATAAGTCACATATTCAGCCAACAGTATAATTAAGCCAGGAAGACTGAAATTATTGACTAAGTTGATGCGTATGAGTAAGTGTCAAAAGATTTTTTGTATCTAGGTGCCAGACATTATTTACCTCAGCTTTTTGATGCCCTATACATTGTAAAATGTATAACAGATAATTCTGTGTCTTCACTTGGAAACTCCAGATACACAGGAGGATTCATCATCTTCTCAAGAAGCAATCCCAATTCATTGTCCGTTCTCACAAGTCAAGCAGGATTGTATGAACTAGAGTTGCTTATGCCAAAAGAGAGATGACAGCAGCAGTGCCTCGCTAGCCTGTGGAACACTAAATACACACAAGAGAGTGGCAGTTGGCTAAGGATGGGCAGTGGGATCTGAGTTAAGCTACAGCTATTACTGCCACAGCAGCAGGTACTTGGCAGGCCTGCTCCCCACAGATCCAGTAAGTGCTGGAGATGAATACCTTCTTTGCCAAGTGTAACTGACTTCAGATCATCCCATCTATTGTGGCAACACAGTTGGTGCCACTTCTCCAAGACAGCTAACAGCTATTACAAGCAAGTAATACCGGTGCATCTGCTTTGCAGAGCCTGCTTTCACTGGGGTCTTTGGCAGAAGAAGAAAAGCCTGTCAGCGTGTTACTGTTCTGTTAGCTGTGCACAACTTGTAATTGACAACTCCCTCATTGTATTGATCACTATTTCTGTTACCGCTTGTTCATGTTTTAGGAATGTTGTTAAGTATTTAGCAGACATACTGCATCCTTTTTATGCTCATTCTGTACTTGTGTTTTTACTTCAGTTACATACCAGGAGGTAGTGCAGTGTCACACAGGCTGGAGTCATGGAGAAACTTCCTTAGAGCAAGGCTTCTTTTAGATGAGAGACTTGATTAGTTCCTGTCCTCATTCTTTTTTCCTGAATTCCACAAGGACCTGCACCTACAAGCACAAGAAGCTGTTTTGCCAGTACCATCACAGCAAAGAAACTCTTTGCTTAGGAAGTTTGCCTGTTCTGTTTGCAGTCATGAGCACTGCAAGTGCTGCAGTGAGAACTCTATGGTTATTTCATTCAGAATCACAGCTGAAACCAGGGCCTGCTAAATGCTTAGTCAGGAGCATAATGCATAACCCCTTGCTACCACCTGCATGCTTAATATTAAAGGGCTTCGTATAGATGCAGATAGTTTGTGATTTATCTGTGAGTAATCAGCATCTAGGCCATTCCCCCAGACCCTTACTTACCTGAGCGCAGACATGGCCATTTACTAAACTTCCTCTGGAGTGACTTGTTAATTTGAACCAAAACGGCAGTGCAATCTGCTTTATCAGTGATATTCAGATAAGGCATAGCCTGAAAGCAGAATTTCTCATAAAGGCAATGGGAATAAATTAAAATACACTTTTCAGGAGTCATAAGAAGTTGCTTACTGATGGGGGGTGAATGCCAGAGAGTTTATTCACTGAACTTGTAGGGCAGAGCTCCTGAGTTCCAATTTCAGTACTTCATTCTTTGCTTATTCTCACATTGTATTTAATCTAGTATTCCTCTTGCACTCTCATAGACATATTTATACTGCCTATGGTCTGCCTGGCTGGCTGTGACAAAGGTCTCTGATGCACCGAGACCTTGAGCAGAGCCAGGAAAAGACTTGAAGCATGAGAAGCTAGGTGAAATATATGGCTTTTTGTGTTTCCCTGCAGGTTTTCTCCCTGCCAATTTATAGATCTATATAGCAAGTCACTGTGTATAGTTGGCTGGTGTAACTATGAAAATCTGCTAGAGAATGGGAGCATGTGTTTTGCTTAGTGCTTTAGAAACTCCACATTAACTGTACTCTGGGATAAGCTTCACTGCTTTTTGGTAGTATAAAAACTATCTTTTGCCTAGCAGTTAGCTTTTGGGAGACTTATTATGTTAGTTTGCCCTGTAATTCTGGATTTGAACAGTGTCCTGTGCCAAATCTTTCTGGCAGTTGGTATCTGTGCTCAGGCAGACCAGAACTGCCTGGGCTTTTCCCTCTTGCTTCTTGCCCCATCATTTCTCACATTCCTGGTTCTGTGCCCTCGGCAATTGGCTCCTTATTTTATTCAGTAGGGTCTTCCTGCTCTGTGGTCGTTACTTCAGCCTCCTGCCTTTTAGGTTTCTCAGCAACATTGATTCCTTTCTTCTTGCTGAGATTTCTTCCATTTTTTGGTTCTCTCAGAAGGGGATGCAGGAAAGCCAGGAAAAGCCTAATGCTTATTCCTTCAAGTGCCAGAATATGCTGGCTAATTGAAAGGGAGAAAAAAAAAAAAAAGAAAAAAAAAGAAAAAGAAAGTACTTAGCAATTGCACTATAGCAGAGCTCAGTTAGATAGGTACTTGGTGTTCATAACTGTTAGCTTTTTGCAGTCACCATCATGCTGATTTACTGCATTTCTAAAACAATTTTAGTTTAAGCAGGCAGCACCAGTAATTGGATTTTTTTCAAGAGGTCTTTTTTCACAGATTCTGTTCACAAAGCAACTAGATGGGTATCTTGTGCTACAAGCTCACACAGAAGAAACGAATCATGCTGGGTCTTCTTTCTGTCAGAATATTTTCATACAGTTAGGGAGATGAATTTTTAAAAGTCTAATATCTTGCTTCAGCAGTTAGGCAGGACAAATGCGTGCAAGCTAGTAAGATTGCACTTGCATTGTAAATGCAGTTTCTGTATTACCAGTAAGTTTAAGTGGTGGTGGCTGTTCACAGGAGTGCAGTCCCTTCTGTGGAACAGCTCTTCAGCTTCCAACAGCTTGCAATTAATGTGTGATATTTTCCACAGCTACATAACGGCCTTGCTTGTCTTTTAGTATGCTAATACTGAAAATAAAATAGCCACTGATGTTTTTAAAAATCAGATAACTTTGGGTATGTTTTGATCTAAATTGTAGCAAAGAGTGTTCTTTAACATAACTGGTCTTATCAGTTGTACTCTAGAGACAATGGCAAAAGTAAGTGGGATGAAAGGAATCGGCTGAGTTGCTCTGCAAGCAGAATGCTCTGCTTGGCAGCAGAAAGTCTGTCTCAGAAATACAACTCAAGACTTCAAATCATCAGTTTCCATACTCAGAAAATATGACACAGCTTTGAGCTGGTTTATTTCTCTGACTTTCAAATTCCTTATGATTCAGTGCTCCGTTGGTCAGGGCCTCAAGATATGAAACCTGCCTTAAAAAAAAAAAAAACAAAACAAAAATAATGAATCAGTATATA